>JAOBBC010233387.1:0-16767 GCA_025388495.1 Curcuma longa | reverse complement strand
TTATTGATGATTAACCCATGATGAGAATTGAAAAGTTCGCAAATTTTAGTTAAAATGAAATACTGCTGCGAGATTAATCACAGCATTCCATCCTCCATCCAAATTACACCAACATATTGGAATGGAATTTTCTTTTTAACAGCTAATGTATTTGATTTTCATGGATAAAACTGAGATCATTCTAAACAGTTTTCAGTTTTCACCATATTCTACATCATACAGGCTACAATCTTGAAGTCAAATACCTCCCGTCAGGACATGGCACAACTAATTTGGATGTTTAATGTAATGAATGACAATTCTTCAACGTGGTCATCAACATGTATGTGTCCCAACTATGACTGGGGTCGGCTAAATGGCAATTAAAATGATAGTGTACCATAAAATTGCTGGTGTAACTATTAGAAGACTACAATCCTTTTTGGCTTGAATTATCTTCAAGTTCCATCTTGAACAAGAGATATTCCATTATGAAGAGAAACAGAAGTGGTTTTGTCAACCATGTCCTTGATTGTAAGAATAGGAGCCTATCAAGACCTATGGAAAGATGCTAAAATCCTCCAACATTTTAGTCCTCATAAGGAGAGTTGCTAGTGTTCATAAAAAAGAAATTCTAGCAGCTTGCCAAATGCTGCCAGTCCTACATTGCAAGGCAATGCTGAGGATGGTGTTGCCTTCAGTGAGTGGCCTACCATGTCAGGCATCAGAAAAACATGAGTCTTTGGTATAAGGTGCAACAAATAAAACTCTGAAGAAATGGCCATTCAGAAAAAAGACAAGTTGTGTTACAAAAGATAGGACTGGCATGAGTAGTTTTACTCAAGGAAACAGCAAGCGAACGTCAGCAGTCAGTAGTCTCGGATTATATCTTATCCACTCAATTAAATATAATTTTTCCAAGTTATGTAAGATTTTGCAGATTAACTTAGGTTAATATGGACAAATCTGAACCAAATTCAACCATAAACCCTGACAAAAAATGGTTCTTGCATGTAATAGACAAATATCAACCAGTTAGGAAATAAATCCAGCCAAAACATGTTGCTTATTTTTGCACAGATTCACAGTTGAACCAACCTGCTTCTAGCACATATAGAGTCACTCAACTGTGAATCTGAGACAATTATCTTAAAGAATCCTAGCTCAAGACAACTTTTATACATACAAATGCGAGATGATGGCTTTTGAAAAATGTGCCCCTCGATTCTGCAGTGCAACGTTAAGTACTTTAGTAAATTCCAAAGGGTTGTCTACTTTCTCCTGCACTAGTTCCAAGGATGAATCTTGGCTGCTCAACTGAATGCTTGATGGAGTGCTTAAAGAGTTTGCAAGCAAATCTTGAACCTAGCAGAATATAAAAAGGGAAAACAACAAAAAATTAATCTCATTAGAGAAATACATGCCTCCGAATTCTAGCAACTAGAAGTAAAGTCAGTGCTTCCTTAGAGCACTATACAAGGGATGAGAGGTATGGGTATAAAATGAAGGGGGAAGAGAAATATCTTGCTTGCAGTAGTGCCAAAAGGGACAAGAATCGCTTCCTAGAATCTCATGTTGTTGGGTTTGTATGGTCCTTAAAGTTGTTGCAGGCAGAGGCTGCCTATTCTGATTCCAGACACAACTGGCAAAGATGATGATGCAAAGACTCAGGAAGGATGATGCAAAAACAGAAGGTTCCATTGAGCAAGGGCATAAGGGTCCTAGGCAATAGAGGGGCTTCCCATCCGAGTTGGGTGGGCTATTTTCAAGAGAGAAATATCCCTAGTTTTTGTATTTCTCTCCTTAACATTTAAACCTACGAAATAGTAAAAAAATAGCTTCCCTCTTTCCCTTCTTCCCACATGATCAGTTATGGATCGCTAAAGAAGTGAGCTGCTATTAACATGAGTTTAAACAATTTTCTGTAGCTCAATGGTTCAATTTTCTCATATAAGCAGATTGTGACAATTGGTATCAAAATAGATGTAATCCTAAGCATGGTGAGGTGTTGAAAAGGTTGTCCTCCAAATTGTGTAGTCACTATTGGACCTCACATATTTATGGGGATTCTCTTAAGAGTTAAGACTTCAGATTTTGATGGGGATTTCAAGCTTTAAGCAAGGAAGATTGAGACACGCCTCAGTTTAGTCATGCTGGAAGAGTTGTCAGCTGAGAAAAAATTTATATAAGCTTCAATGAGTGAGTTACTACTAACATGTTCTTAAGCATTTATGGGTCAGTACTCTATCTATGAAGGTTGCGACACCTTGTTTCATCATTCTCTCCAAGGAAACACAGTTCAAGAGATAACTAGGAAACAAATGAAAAATATTGCAAATTGGAAGTCTTGTAAACCTGTTCATTATGAAGCTCAAAAGCAGTAACATAAAAAGTATACTGAGATGTTGAAGTAGTATCTGAATTAGAAAGATCAAAAAGCTCCTCAAAGCTGCGTAGGTATAAACCACGTTCATGACTAGATCCTGCCTGAAAACAGGATCTGAATTAGAGATCAAGCAATGCATGCAAGCAATGTCAAACAATGTATTCAACATAAAGAATATCCTTTCAAACTAAAAAGCCAATGATGTCCTGCAGTTACTATCGATGCTTGGAAACTGAACTAAATGACGTAAAAGAGCCAAGAGAAAAAAACTCAATCCCGCTAAACAACAATTTTAAGCTCAATAGAGCAATGAGATTATGCAGCTATGTAGGCAAATAAAGAATATGAATTGTTGATTATTGAGAGTAACAAAGAGAAAAAATATAAAAAATTTATATGCCTAAATGGTTGGGTGATCATCAAACATCCAATATTTAACCAACTCAAAATGTCGTGTTCCTTCGCAATGCATTCAAGTTTGAACTATGCAACCACCATTATCCTCAAGTTAATTACTTTCATTATCCTCAAACTAATATAAATAAAATAGAGCACTTAAGAAGATGCACAAAGACATAAAATCTGATCTCCATAGTGAAGAACATTGTGAAGGTAGTAGAAAGGCTACGAATTTGCTAATTTCTCCAAGATGTAAGGTTTCAGCTATGTAATAAACACTGACCATGCCATCTGGTCCCAAAACCAGACTCTACCTCTAATAATGAATTTGTTGTCGAGAATGTATACATTAATTGTCTGTTTCTTCAACTAAAATCATAACTTCTCCAAAGAATAAAAAAACACTGGATCCACAAAGTACAAGCAATATGTACCAGTCCATAGAATGGCTAGTTTGCAAAACAACGATACCAGGATTATACTAGGAATCTGGGGAAGTAAGAGAAACCAATGACATTCAATGCACATAAATTCAAGTCATAAGGGTGTGCTGATTCAGGTCACATAGCATGACCACAAAGTTTTACAACTGGAGCTGACCAGCACAAATCAAAACGTTGAGAGCTATATGTTGAAAATGTTTATAATTCAGCAAGGCGCATGGTTACCCACCTGGCACAACTTATTTTTGCTCAAGCTGACTAATATTGACCAACACAACAATACTTAATAGCTGAATTATGGTTTGATTTAAGTTTGTTAACAGCTTAAAAAAACTGAACAAGAGCACCTGGAACATGAGAAGAAAAAATAAAATGGGCACTCTAGTTTTAAATGATTAAAAAATAGTATTTGGATATATGTATAGAAGGACCTGTAAAGAATGTATTGAAAAATCATTGTTTTATCCATTAAGAAGCGATTTACTAACACAGATACAAGTCTAAATGGATGTTCACAAAGGTTGGAATCCTAATAAATTCAACACATGCAGCTACTTTAACTTTGTAAGTATATTGTGAGGAAACTAAAAGAGATAAATAATAAGATCAGGAGAGGATCCAATGAAAGAAGAAAACCATTGTATATGTCTTCCCAGAGCCACTTTGGCCGTATGCAAATATAGATACATTATATCCATCCAAAGCTGACTGCACAAATGGTTGAACATCACAAAAGAATTCCCCTGGAAATGTGCATACAACAAGATGTTATGAGAAGTCAGATAAATGTAATTTGCATACATGGTATAACAAGCTCAATGGAGAATCAAAATTAGCTAAAAATTGCCCCTTTAAGCTTTATATTCAGCATCTAAAAAAATAATGAAACCACAAACCATAAAACCAGCTGGTCATGCTGGTTCTAACGTGTGAACAATTAGCAGAAGTTGGAGACTGGTAAATGTATAGAATAGAAACATCATTTTACCTTGTCCGACATGAGGGCCATATACTCGATCAAATTCATAATCCTTCTTAGGATTGGCAAGTGAATCATCGCCAGTGTTTACTCGGACTGTATATTCATCTGGAAGCTCAATTATCGAAGGGTCTTCATCTTCAAAAAGTGGCCTTACACGACAATATACTTTAACATTTCCTGAAATAATAAAAAGCTCAGAACATAAGAAAACTGGAACAAGAGATTGTCAAATCTGAAAACAATATCAATGGAAATGAATTAATTGATATTTTATGTACCTTTGGCGGTCAACAAATCATTGAACAATTTTTTCTTCTCATTGATTACGGGAGTTATTCTAGCCTCACTTTCAAGAGAAGCTTGATCTGAAATAGAACACAGATTTAAAACTATGGGCCAATTTAGTTAAATATTAATTATAACCTATTCCACGAGGAAACTTTTTAATTAATATTCTCTGATATGACTTCCTAGTCCTAAAAGAGGAGCCTGATAAAATAGACAGCCATTTTAACCAAGAAATCAATTATACTGACAATACCCTGCAGGAAAGGTAACAATCAAACAAACCATTGAAGACAAAATGGAAAAGAAAAATATAGACAGAAACAGTAGGCAGACATTCCTCATACAAGTAGGGAAAATAACAGGTTTACTGGCTTACCTAATTTCCTAGCCCTGTCTGCAAGGACACCAAGATAGCGTGTAACTCGATCAAGTTTGGCATGAGAATACTCTTTTAGATCAGTGGCTTCCTGCCTCAATTCCAAGTAGTAATCTCTTGTGTGCTAAGGAGACAAGTTGACAACAATTATTGGTGCATTAGATATGGTGAAAAATTTGCATATAATGAGGCAAAAGGATCGAGTCATCATTTCCTTCACTAAGCACATTTAAATAATGGACTTTTCAAAAGTATCTATGCAACTTAATCCGTAGATGAAAATTCAACTTCCGTAGGGTCATTTTGGCTATCAATTTGATGTGTTCAAAACTTCCATTATTCCAAACGTAATGGTTTACCTTTCTAGTTTCTTATCCTTGTGAATTATCCATATACTTTTCCAATTTTCAAGAAACCAACCAACTCAAATTCAAGTTTGCAACAGATGTTCGATCTCGTAGCGGCAGTTTACATATCACGTGACGTAAAAATGATAACTTTGCTAAAGGAAGTGAGACTAACAACCCAAGTACAAAAGACGAAAGGAAGATAAATCCAAAAAGAAAGGGAGAGGACGAGAAAAATCGAACCTTTATTTGTTCTTCCAGCTTCTGGAGCCGAACGGCAATCGGCTTCTTCGAGGAGTCTGGGCGGGGAGTCAGAGACGGTTGCGAAACCGACAATCGTCTGACCAAGGGTCGGGAGCCCCTGTCCTCGCCGACCTCGGCCGACCTTCTCGGCTCGAACCCCGGCAAATCCCACGTCCATCGGTTCTTCGGCTCCGCCATTGTCACCGCAACTCTTCCCTCGAAGAAAAAACAAACCCTAGATGCAAACCGCTGAGAAAAAACAAGAAGAGAAAATTGCAAGAAGGTGGGGTTTGGGAAGAGACGAGAGTGGGATACGAAGGATAGCCGGGGAAGCAAGCGAGGCTTATCTATCATGGAAGTCGTGAGACGATGAAACGAGGAGCAGCCGCTGCCATAACTTTTTTTCCTTGGCTCAGCAACGGGATTGAGTTGGGTTCGCGTCGATTTGGGCTTGTATTGAATCCAAACTAGGGCTTAAAACGGGTACGAGCTCACGGCGATAGCTTTCGCCATTAATGTGGTCTGAGGAAAGGAGAAGGATGAGACAAAGAGGTGAATCAGATGTGGCTGTCGTCGACTTCTTGCATTTGAAATCTATTGGAAGAGAAAGAAGGTGACGGTTTGGTTCGAATATTTAAAGTAATATATTAATGCCTAGAAATAATTCTTTTTTAAAATACTTAATTAATATTTTATTTCAAGACCGAATAAAAAAATCTTTTTTCCCTTCTATATTATCGTCTGTAAATATTATGACACATTTCTTCGTTAATAAAACTGAAGAAGACAATTTGACTTTGAAATATTAGATATTTAGGATGTTTTGTAATTTTGAAAAATAAATAAATACAACTTCCATCAGCTCATCTAGTTACCTTTGTATCATTTGCAGTTGTCGATTGTTTTTTAATTTGTTGTTATAATTTAGATGGTTGAATTTTACTCAATTAATACTAAAGTTTTAATATTTAAGATTATTTTTTTAAAAAAAATAGAGAAATTAATAGAGATATTACGTAAGTAAGACGGTTAAAATAAAGAAAAAATATCATTCATTTTTTATAATCTTGAAGTCTTCTGAGACTTAAATAAAGTTTTGTAAAATATCTTCTACAAAAGATGGAATTTATCATCTTAGCGGTGTCACATGATCAGGACCACGATTATCTGTGAGAAGGTAAATCGAGAAAGAAACTGCAGTTGGTCACAACAGATGAGGGTATTGCTTGACTTCGTTGAGATTCGAACTCATATCCTCTTTCTGCAATTCTATTCTATCGTAACCAACTCAGCTATATCCCGGGGGTAAAAAAAAAATAGGGTTATATCTGAATTATATAAAGTTGAATGTTGATTATCCATAGAAATTATAGAGATGAAAATGTTAAGATAATTGTACTAATGTACAAGGATAATTAAAATAAAAAATAAAAATATTAAAGAGAAAATGAAGATTACATCTATTAAAGAAAAACTTCGAAAGACATGTTTAAGATAGTACGCATATATACATACACGATCAATAAATGGATGCCCTAATTAAATAATATGAAATTGTGATAAAGTGCACATTAAATGAATAATATGAAAAAAATATATAAAATTTATTTAAATATAAATGATTATATGATTTGTTTGAAAGACCGTAAAAATGAGTGAAACAAATAATTCTAGAATGTTTGATTGTTGCATATAGCTAATGAGTACGTTCGCGTCTTCAATTCATTACTTAAAATGTAATCAAATTAAAAATAAAATAAATACGCATGTCACAAAAGTTATACGAGTTTATAAGAATTATAACAACTAACTCACGAGAGCCAATCGGACAAATATTTATGATATTTGACAAAAAAAAGAAAAGTAAAAATTAGAAGAATAATATTTATCTTCTGTATTGTTCATGTTGAGATCCGCTCTTGGATGCGCCGATGCTTCTCAGCACCAAGGTCGAAGGAGGTCGTGCAAAGAAGAGGCCGCGAAGTTGAAGAAACCTGTGATCATAGCGATCGTGAGAAGGAAGGTCAGGGGTTGCCCTGCGCGATCATTCTGATGCTTAAGTCAGTCCGTGAGGGAGTATGAAGAAGACCGAAAAGAAAGAGAATGAAAAGTGAAAATTATGAGAGCACATACCTTCCTATGTAGGAGGACTAATCTTATATATTTGTAATAGACGTCAGGTCACGTCATAAGCAAGGTGGTTGTCCCATCATCGGTAGAGCCTTGTCAGAAGGAATGAGATATTCAGAGCCTATGCCCTATCATTGACTTGCAATTAAGGGGTCATTTCACATACATCTGTCAGAGTATTACCATGATTAGTAACAGAGGTGTCAAGGAGACATTACTCATACCGTATGATGGGAGGAGTGACCTTTGATGGAGAGGAGTAACGAGAGTTGAAAAGTATCAAGATCGGGTCAAGGCAGAGTTGGGGAGTCGGCATAACTTAAAGCTGAGTGGGTTGACTCGGCTCAAACGAGAGAGTCCCTTTCAAGGATTCAGATCGGATTCCAAAGTTAGCATTCATGCGGGGCTAACTCGATTCGGGAGGTTTGTTTCCTTGCGAATCTGACTTGATCTCCGAATCGAGTCGGTCGATTCGGCTCGACCATTCAAGGGGATTCAGCTCTGAGTGTTCGAGAGGATTATGCTTGGTCTCTGACTCGAGTGTTCCAGGGGATTCGACTTGATTTGAGATCAAGGCTCGGCCTTCTTGAGGAGTTGGCTCGATTCGAGCTTTCTGTGTCCTAAGCATTGCACAATGAACCACGCTCAGATATGATTAATCGAGATCCGCTCCTAGTGATCATAACATTTATAATTCATCTTATTTTCATCCTTAAATGCCTTATTATAATATTATTATAGTTTTTTTTAAAAAATCACGCAGACTAAAAATTTCAGATTTAATCAAAATTATAACCAATAAGATAATACTATATTGAAATACTCGTTTATAATTTGGTCAAAATTAATCTAGCTCGATTTAAAATTATTTTAATTTAATAAAAATCAGTTAACCAATATTGTTGTAGTTTTGGTAAAAATAATATAATATATATAATAACTTTTAATCAAAATTATTAGAAAAAAAATGTTCGAACTTGGCAGGTGTTGTGGGTTAATCGGGCCGCGAAGTGGGCCGAACGGCCCGTCTCGCCATTATAAGGTTTGACTAAACCAATGAATCGGGTTAGAAGTCGATTTAAGAAGTCCGGCCAGAATCCGGTTCAACCGCTATATAAGACGAAGCCCGAAACCCCAAAACCCTTGTTGCCTCCGGTGCTTTATCTCCTCCTGTGACAACTTCTCTGGCTGCTATGTCGCGCGCTTGATGCCCTGCCTGTTGCCAAACTACAACGCCCTCCAGGTTCCGGCATCCACTGCAGTAACACTGCCTACGGTTTTTGTTCTGCCTCTCAGATTTGAGCTGAGAGTTTTTCTGTTGTTTTTTTGCTTCAGAGGGTTTGGACATCGGAACGTGTCGGTTTGGTCTCTAATGGCGCTCCAGATGCGTAGGTTCTTCCTCACTAGCTCATTGCCTAACCACTCTCGGCTTACCTCAACCATGGTAATTCTGCTGGCTCGAATATTTTGGTTATGCGAAAAAAGGATTTTTTCAGAAAAAGAAGGTTTTTTTCAGTGTCTCAGTGTTGATGATCGGAAATTGTTAACGTCTTTCAAAACGTTTAAAAGTTAAATTATTCGATGAGTGTTAGAAAGTAACTTACCGCGCGTCACATAAAAAGAACTACTTCCTCTTTCTTTCTCCACACCTGACTGTTGTCTTTCTCACGTGTTCAGTTATCATTTTGTCAATGTACATTTACTTCCCTTGCCAAATTATATACCAGGGATCACACATACATTTGCTCTGTTCTGTCGTCACTGAACGGGTTGGAATACCTGGTTACCCTTTCAATGCTAATTAATGGTTTTTTTTTTTTGGTTATGCTTTATCAGTTTCAATGCAAGTCGGGGCAGAATTTTCCGCCAATATGCTTGCAAAACTCAGTTTTCTTCAACAGTATAAATTATGGGATGCATGCCCACCGTACAAGAGCGAGAATAATGTGCGGTAGCATATCAAAATACAAAGAAGCTGCGACTACTTCTAAGCTCTCTCATTCAAATAAAGAGACCTCCATTTTTTCAAGGATTGGAAACAGTCTCTCTTGTCAGATTCGACAAGCTGACAATTGTTCTAGATTTAGATACTTTTCTGGGGAACTTCTTATTAATAGATTATTCTCATCTAATATAAAAAGGGGAATTCAGAATAAGACAAGGTCAAACAGTCTTGGCAAAACACAAGCGTCTGGAATTGGAAGCAAAGGGGATCAAGATCCTTCACCTAAGGTGTTTCAAGGAACAAGGAAGCAAAAAAAATCCACTGCTACCAGTGACAATATTGATGGAAAAACACATGCTACAGTGTCCAAGTCATCTAAAAAGGCAGCTGTCATTAACACCAAAATGACAAGTAAGACATCCGATGCTGGTGAGAGCAAAAAGGAGTCTGTTAAAGTTGTCAAGAAAAAGACTGAACAAGCAAAGACCAAAACTCCCGTTAAGAATTCTAAGGCTCCTAAGACTGAACAAGCAAAGCCCAAAACTCCCGTTAAGAATTCTAAGGCTCCTAAGACTGAACAAGCAAAGTCCAAAACTCCTGTTAAGAATTCTAAGGCTCCTAAGACTAAAAATCAGAAGGACAGTAGTAAAAAGAAGCCTGGACAGTCTACAATAATATCTGTGAATGGTTTGAAAGCCACTGGAAGAGTGCTCAGTACAGTTGGTGGATCTCACGAAACCAATTCTAAGAAGTCTTCAAATAAAGCAAAGAGTCAAAAAACTTTCACACCTCTTTATCCACCTTCAGGAAAATCAGTTGTGGTTGTGGAGTCTGTCACTAAGGCAAAAGTAATCCAAAAGTATCTCGGGGAGTCTTACGAAGTGTTGCCTAGTCATGGTCATGTGAGAGATTTAGCTGCCAGATCCAGATCAGTAAGGCCTGATGATGATTTCAGCATGGTCTGGGAGGTACCTGCTGCTGCATGGACTCATCTTAAGAGTATTAAAGTAGCACTAAATGGGTCAGATTTCTTTTTTTCTTATGCATTCTTACTTTGTTTTCCTTTTCATTGTAGGTATGTAGCATTTCCTCAATTCAAGCTGACTTTTATGTCTTGGAAATTAATGAAAGTATTTTGTATCTACAACCTTATTGGTTATCTAAAGCTGACATGAATTTATAGTAACAAACAATAGAAACCCATGCTGCTTTGGTAGAAAGTTCCAATCATGCATGGTCTGAATCAACACATATTCCCCGAAGATTTATTAACAGTTTGATATTTAAAAGTACAATGGCTGCTAAATAATGAATATTGAAAATAGGGTGTCAAATGAAAGTATAAGATTGTCTATTCAATTGAAAAAAGACATTTCATATTAGGCTGCTAATTTGTGAATCACATGGTTCTGTTTTTGACCATATATTATCTGTCTTCACTCTGTCTTAGCTCATTTTTTCTCATATACTTGTGGTTTGTTTAGTTTCCCTCTCCCTATTTATGTTACTTCTGGATGCTATCGTATCCATTTGTTGAAGTAATTGTTCTAAATCTCTTCTACTACTTTTGCAATTCACTGTAGAAGCTTAATACTCATCTACTTGCTATGCCATTAATCCTAATTTTATAATGTGATTAAGCTGTGGGGGAAACCCTTGTGAGTGATCCAACCTTGCGCTCAAGATAAGAAATTTTATTTGCTTGTTTAGTTTTTTTTTCACAATCATTATTTTACTT
Source organism: Curcuma longa (assembly GCA_025388495.1). NCBI lineage: Eukaryota > Viridiplantae > Streptophyta > Magnoliopsida > Zingiberales > Zingiberaceae > Curcuma > Curcuma longa. Next base: position 5,511 of record JAOBBC010233387.1, on the reverse strand, counting down.
TTGTAGTCAAGTTTTCATGGCTTTAATTCTTTTTTCTCTTATGCTAATTTTGATTTTTAGAGCTGAAAACCTGATACTTGCATCTGATCCTGATCGTGAAGGAGAGGCAATTGCTTGGCATATAAATGAGATGTTAGAGCAACAAGATGCTTTGAATGAAAATATCAATGTGACAAGGGTTGTATTTCATGAAATAACAGAATCTGCTATCAAGAAATCTTTACAGACTCCAAGAGAGATTGACATGAATTTGGTCAATGCATATCTTGCACGAAGAGCTCTGGATTATTTGATTGGTTTTAACATATCACCCCTGCTATGGAGAAAGCTTCCTGGTTGCCAGTCAGCTGGGCGAGTCCAGTCTGCTGCTTTAGCTCTGATATGTGATAGGGAAACAGAAATAGAACAGTCTAGTAAACAAGAATATTGGACAATTGATGTTGAATTTCAAGATGCAGAGTCAGATTCTGCAAATAGGAATACATCTTTACTTGCGCATCTAACCCATTATAAATCCAAAAAGTTGGATAAGCTTTCTATAGGTTCTCATGAAGAGGCAGAGGGTATTGAAAAAGAAGTTTCACTCTCCAAGTTCAAAGTGAAAAATATAAAAACAGGCAAATCTCAGAGGAACCCTCCAATGCCTTATATAACATCTACCCTACAACAGGGTGCAGCAAACAAGTTAAACTTTTCTGCTGCATATACAATGAAGGTCTGTTAGAGATCTATGTCAGAATGATTTCTCGTTGTTAGTATGTTGGTCATTTTTGTTTAGTATCAATCTATATATTTTTTCCTGCATAAGTTAACTTTTGAAATAACCTTTTTATTGAATGTCAATAACATTTTTCATCTTTCTTTTCTTCTTTTCTTTGTCTGTTATGATGTTCTCTCCTTTTTTTATGGGTTATCATTTTTACTACTAGACTTTTTTGCTATCTACATATTGCATTGATTGGATGAGGCAAACGAATCTTGTATCATAAATCGATGTAGATATACACCAAAATTTTAGATAATATGTTGATTTAGTGAAGACATTGACTATTCTACGTGTGTTCCTAAAATACGGTACCGGAGAGTGTATGTTATCCTTTAACCTTGTATATCTTTTTTATTCGACTAGGAATCTGAGTAATTTAAAATGTAAGTGACCATATAAGATGCCAAATAGATATGAAACTACTTCACATAATCAATTGCCTCCAACAAACCCGATGGATATGCAAAAAACTTATGTGAAAGGCATCAAAGTTTACTGAAGAAACTAAGCCCAACTTTTTTATGAATTCAGCAAACAAATAGCAAAATGTGGCGTGGTTTTAGGTAAGTATTCTTGTTGTTTCATTTCATCTTCTGTAAACAGTACATTTTGTTTATGGTGAGCCTTAACTTCCAAAGAATGCAATCAATCAAGGATCATGACCATATCAGTATCCAGCATTTGCATGTCATTTGACACTTCATTTCTTTCCATTGTTTTCATGTTTCTTTTTTTCTTCTCTATTGGATCAATTATAGGTGTAGAGTATGTAATTGCTTGGACAAAATTCCATTGCATGCATATCGTATAAACATATGATTGCACATAAAATACAATAAAATCTGGACAACCCCAACTGCCCCTCTCCCCTCCCTCCTTCCCTTCAATTGCCATATTTTCCTAATTACCTGTTTGGTTTGTCTTTATTTGCAGTTGGCTCAGAAGCTGTACGAGGGGGTCAAGCTTTCAGATGATGAAGCAACTGGATTGATTACATATATGCGAACTGATGGAATGCATGTTGGTATTTTTTTCCATTTGTATTGGACTTGTTCATTTTCTGACAGTGAGATTTACAAATCACCAAGATCCAAGTCACATTTCGTTAGCTTCTCATATCTGACTATAGTAGGCTGAATTAGTCAATCAAGTGTAAAATAAACTAGCATTGGAGCCAAGACTAAAGCAGTGATTATACAATTCAGTTTAAAAAGTCACATATATCCACATTTAGTAAATATTCTCCCTGCTGATAAGATTGTAGAAGGAAGGCATATGCTATTGGTGAATGGATATAGTTGTTGTATTAGTTGTATGCCATGTTTTCATTCAAGTGCTTCATGATCATTCAACTAATTGTGAATTCCAAACCAGCTAGATATCCTTTCTTGTTGATTTGCCACTGTTTGAATGTCGCCACTTTTTTGAAAGGCATTTTTATGTATTTCTTTAACAGTCAGATTTCCGGAAGATATTTTACTTTTCATTTTTCGAATTGCCCACTCTCTTCATTATGCTTTCCAATTAAGGTTATTGATAAAGCCTATCTGACCCCAAATGTCATGTTTTTGAAAGAAATGTTGATATCACAGAATGGTGGTCAACTTTGAATAATTTTTTGCCTTTTGTCCCAAGGTTTCTAATGAAGCTGCAGAGGATATTCTCTCCTTGGTCAAAGAAAGGTGAACCTACCTAAACTATTAACTGACCTTCAATTGGTCTTTAAGTATTTGTTATTTGTTATAGCATGCCATGCCACATTTTGGTATTTTCAAAATTTGTGCTAGGATACTTGTGGTTTAGAAATCTGACATTAATCAAAGATATGTGATAGAGTTTGTTCCATGTTCACATTCTTTGTCCTTTTTTGATTGATATGCATGACAAGGATATGAAGTATGCCAGTATTTGATAGGTGAGAATTCATCATAGAGGCATTGATACCCTTTCTATTAGCTCCTTGTATTCTCACCTTGTTTCATCTGAAAAAAAGGATAGAAAGAAATGTAATCAACACAAATGGTTAAGCACGGAACAAACTCTGAAGTGGAATGCATACAAGTAACAGAAGCATATTTGATGTTGGTGGGATATATGACTATTCTACATCAGATTATACAATAGACAACACTATATTTAACGTATATTTAATGTTATAATTTAGCATAAATAATTTTTTTTTTTATCTCAAGCTATAAAGTATGAAGATTAATCATGACCTGGTAGCCTTCCTTAGCTTATTTGAAAGAGTTGTAAGCAACTTTATACAGTAGATTGAACTTTCTAAATATTCCACCAGTTGCTTCTCCAAACTGGTTGCACCAAGTATTCAAATTTGGACACATATGCTTAAAATATTCAACTTCTGTCATACTATACTGAGTGACATTTTAGTGTTTTCTTGAAGTTTCTTTGACACAAATTTTTAGTCAATGTTATCCATTATAATTCTCACATTGTGAAAAATCAGTACAAAATTACTGTAAGCTTACAGATTAGAAGTACATTGTTTGTTAGACAGTTGAACCTTTAAAATTCTTTAATGTTAATAATATGAGTTGCTAATTTTCTTCAGATCTTATGTTTCTAGTGTGTTAATAATCCATCTATATTCAGTAAGTGAGCTTTGATCTAGTAAGAACCAGGTAATTCTCTTGGTAACGCCTACAGCTCAGAAATTCAGATTCCATATACCTTCTCACATATAAATCTTCTAGTTTCCACTGGGTTCCAAGGATCATGTCTTCTGACCCAGAAGTGATGTTATGTGTGGAGAGATTAGTCATTCAAACACTATGATACTGATCCAAAATCTGACAACATAATTATGTCTTTTTTTAATGCATAGTTTTTGTAAGCGGTCATTGTTGAATATTTGTTTTTACAATATTTTTTCCCACAATGTATCTTTGAATGCTTATATCTCTGAAATATAGGTACGGCATGGAATATGCATCAAAAAGCATACGCAAGTACGTCCAAAAGGTTAAGAATGCCCAAGAAGCCCATGAAGCTATTAGGCCGACAAGTATTCGGAGGTTACCATGTAATGATAATCAATTTTTGATCTAATTCGATTATTGTATTTTACCTTATCCCTAGTTGACAGGAAATATTTCCATGTACATCCTAAGATCTATTTTACCCTTGATGATATTTTGAATTGTAGTTCATTTAATTTGAAAATATCTAGGATTTTTTGAGTTGACCCTTGCCATATAAAGTAGCAATTTGTGAAGGCATTCATTCTGATTAGAATAAGAGAAAGTTCATCCATGCTTATGTACACAATTATAAGACTTAGTTATTTTAATTCTGTATGCTTTTAAAGCAAGAATTTGTTATTATGGTACCTTGATGTCCTTAATATATTCACTTCATCTTGACGTCCTTTCCTATTTAATATGGATTTAGTCTCAGTTATCTCTTCCTTTGTGCCTTTTTTTCTTTTATCATTGTTGTTGAAATGAGTTCTGTTATTGCTTATGCTATGTTTTATATTTTACTTATGCCAGCATCTTTAGTTGGGATCCTTGATGATGATTCTCTAAAGTTATATACTCTTATCTGGAGTCAGTCGATGGCATCCCAAATGGAACCTGCTAGTATTGAAACGGTGAACCTTTTTTTCTCTGCTAATGCAATTATTCAATATCCATGCACATCTATGTTTGCATGTGTGTGGTGTCTGCTTATACCTTTTGTGTAAAAAAAGTCCAGGAAAAAAAAAACTCCAAGAGACTTAAATATCGCTCTTTCAGAAAATAGTTAGTGTTGCAGATTGCAATACTGAAATTCTAACTCCTGGAATTTGACTTGAATAGTCCCATGTTGGATATTTCAAACAAGAATGCAATCCATCAATAAATAATCTATTTATTGAATCCTTATCGATGAAATATATGGACTCAAAATTGACCTGGACTTTGGCTGTGCCACCCTTCTTCTTACTTTTCACTATTCTAGGCTCAGTTGTTTTTAATTTCTATAACGTGCATTTACTTTCTTTTCCTTTACTTTGTCATTTCATTGCCTGTTGTAGATTCAAGTTGATATTTCTAATACTAAAGGAGGCATGTTACTTCGGTCAACTGCTTCACAAGTTGCATTCCTTGGATACCAAGCTGTATATGAGGTTTGTCCTGTATATTATATTTAGAGTCTTTCCTAAACTCAGTAGGAATTTATTTTATTTTCGACATGGTTTCTTTTATAATTTCATTTCAGCATGATGTGGAGTTGTCTAGGCCTTGCTTATTGCAAGTTTAGTTCAGACCGAAGTTTTAAATCTCATTTTGTGCTAGAGTTTCGGTCTTTGGCTGGAATGAGATGTATCTGACATGCCATTGCTGGTACAAGTAGGCATGCTGAACCTTAAAAGAGTAAGGGAAAGAGCGAATGAGAAGGGGAAACAAAGGGGAGGAATTGATCACGGAAACTTCCCTTTGCAAAAGGCAAATGCAATCTTGGAACCTTTGAGGAAGCTTCTCTAACTCGATGGAAAACTTTGTTGACCTTGCAAAAGCTTTGCCATAGTTTCTCAACATTGTGGAAGCTTTGCCAACCCTGTAAAGCTTCATTGACATCTCAGAAGAAGCTTCACTGACCTTGCGGAAGCCTCACTGTAGCTTCATTGACCTTGCAGAAGCTATGCAGTAGCATTATTGTTCTCATGGAAGCTTCACCAACCTTGTGGAAGCTTTGTTGATCTCTGAGGATGACTCCAACTACATTAGCGAGATGTT
>JAOBBC010232693.1:0-13156 GCA_025388495.1 Curcuma longa | reverse complement strand
CATTTTTGAAACAGTGTTCTCATTAGTAAATTTGAAACCGTGATGTACCTTTGGTAAATACCAAATATTAGTTGCACCCCTTAGTAAAATGTCGTTGTTCCATTGTTGTATAGATTTTACTCATCAAAATAGATGCATCTTTCTTGAAATTACGCGGTAAACAAATAGAAGCAAATAATTAAAAAAAAACTAGATGAATATCAAGGCAAAATATTACCTTTACTGATAATCTTTATAAACCATAGTTTAATATCTCAAATGTGGAAACAACCCCTCTTAACTTATATTGTTGGAATTGGATGAAAAAGTATAGATATTATAAATTATTTAAACAATTATGCTAGGGCACTATAAACCAAGAGATACCAAATAATAAATAAACAATTATAACAAAGCACATAAATAACATGGATAGTAAAAAAAATAAAATCTAAAAAGTCAAAATTCACTATCCTAAGGCAAGGTTTGATCTCGCACATGTTGAATCTGATCCTTTTACATCCCAAGAATACAATTAATGTTACCTCAGCTACCAACATGTGGTGCATTAACAACTCTTCAATCTTAAGCAACAAAAATATTTATACCTAAAAATATTGTAGAAGTGGAGGAGGGCATTAGAGAAGATTTTTCTTCTATAAGTTTAGTCTTTTCATGTTGCATAAATCCTTACAACTATCCCCTTTTAAAGATGACAACAGTTTCCCTTGTCGAACATATACTTTTATCATGAACTATTTTCAAATGGAGGAGGACCTTACTCTTTTGAAGCAAAGCCAAAGAGATAAGAGACTACCAATGAATACCAAGTGATACACAAAATTGGGAAGGGAAGAGATTTAAGGAACACGTAATCTTTTAGTGCAATCATGCCATAAGTGGTCATGTTCAACCATGGAATTTGATGTGTTGAGCAACAGGTTTAAATTAAATTTACATGTATTTCTAACGTGTGTATGAAGTCGTGCACGGACTTAATAGAATACACGAAACTCATAAAACTTGACTTGGCACAGCTAAGTTGGTGATTAGCTTGAATGCACAAGGTCCACTAGAGATCGGAGAAATATATTATGGGACAGTAGAGGGACCATTGAATGAGAAACCTCTAAGTGACAACATTGACAATAATCAAAAGGAGGCAAACTACATAGGTGAAGAGTAAAGGATGGCACGTGAAATAAGTCAATGGCTTCATGCGTCCAAAAGACTTATAAGCTAAGTTCAGTGGCAAAGTGAAATTGCAAAAGTAAACTTTTAAGTGAGTTATGAGAATCAAAAAACCTATAATAAGTCAATAGGTGTCAAGTAAAGTCGACAGAGTCAATGGCTTGGTCCATCCAAAGGACTTATAAGCTAAGTTCAGTGGCACAGTGAAATTGCAAAAGTAAACTTTTAAGTGGAGTTATGAGAATCAAAAAACCTATAATAAGCCAATAGGTGTCAAGTAGAGTCAATAGAGTCAATGGCTTAGTGCATCTAAAGGACTTATAAGCTAAGTTCAGTGGCAAAGTGAAATTGCAAAAGTAAATTTTTTAAATGAGTTATGAGAATCAAAAAACCTATAATAAGTCAATAGGTGTCAAGTAGAGTCGACAGAAAAGTCAATCGGTAGATTGAAGACATAGGTATCGCGAAATCAATCGACTATAATTCACTTAGTCAACGAAAATGTAGGTCAAGAGCTATTCACCTCCCCCCTCTAGCCAATCCGGCCATCATGCTACCGGACCTAACACAAACAATTTAATTGCTAGTTGGATTGATTTAATGAAACGTTAATTTTGCACTAACAATTGTAACGATGAAATGGGTATCAAGAAGGAAAGAATATATGACGACCTCAAAAAACAAGGATGAAAAGAAAATGAAGGCGGCAAAAAGAAAGAAAGATGATATGACACAAAAACTAAGTAGATAGAAGGTTAGAAGCTAGCTTTCATGTAAACCTAACTCTAAATCAAAACAGACATAGAAAGATGAAATTACAGCATCCATCCCTTTTTTCCAGCCTAATGCTTACAAGTTATCACTCAAGAGGAGTGTATGTGCTAGCAATGAGCTATGGTTCATTATCAAAAGCCTGTTTTGTTACCCATAGACCATCCTTTATAAGCATCTACGAACCTTTTAACAAGCCTTGTATAAGCAAAGTAGGAGCAAAATATTATGATTATTGAACCATTTGCAATATAATTTTGAAGGGATATTTTATTGCATAAAACAAGGATTCTTATCCAGATTAATGAAAGAGCCCCTCCAGCTACCATTCGAACACAATATGGAGACTATTAACAATTGGAATAGGAGTCTCTCTCCCGTGACTGAAACGGACTCGGGGTTACAAAACTCAACCTGTGACTTTACTTCCCTCATATGCTTAACCTATGGGTTTTCGTAAACAAAATATTTCCTGAAGGGGGATGGAAGCACAACGGCGATCCCCAAGCTCAGATCTTGAACACTTTGAGTCAGCAATATACAGTCAATTAAACTAGAAGAGATCCAAACCCCACAAACGAGATTAAATAAAGAAGAAGAAATCAGCGACCAACGCAGAAAGGTAGGACAATAATCAAGGACGTGTCACCTGCTTTCTGAAGGGCGGGGAGTCCTCCAACGTCATGAAGACCGCCATCGTCCGATCCGACTGCGTTGCTTCCTCTCGTCTCAGATCAGGAGATCGCCGAAAATTTGATCAGGAGATTGGCAGGTGGATCCACCGACCTCCGCGTAGTACCCGGATTACTCGATTCTTCTCGGAAATGTTGGTATACCGCGCCGCGGTGACGACCGAGCTGTTAAAAGACGGACGCCGGATGGGGACCCTATCGGGCGCCGCAGCTTGATGGTCCCAAACCCATCATTGAGTAATAAAGATAACACATTTTTTACAAGAGCATAACATTTATAATTCATTTTAAAATTATACCGTTGAATTTTTCTCCGCCAGCGATTAAAATGTTTATGAAGTATTATTTTATTTTATTTTTTTACGAACTTTGTATATGACCGTCAATTAATTAAGTGTATATTTCATATTTTAATTTCTAGATAATAGTGAGATGCAGAAGTCTTTTTGATTATCGAAACAATGATCACTTTTTAAGACTTAGTTAATCTAAAAAAAAATTTGATTAACTAGTCTAGGGTTTGATGAAGTAGTTTTGATTAATTTCACTCAATTAAACAGACCAAATAGGGTACTCCTTACCTCACTTAACTACTTAAACAGAGTTTCTCTAACGTACTATCATCTCACTCCACCTTGGTACTAGATTGGACAAGTATTAATCAGGTTTGTGTCCTTAACTAGCCTAGGTTCAATCTAAGTTCAAAATAAAATAAAATCAAGTAATTCTTATTTAACTAAGATGGTTTTGGATCCCTTAGATCATGACCACTATTGGGTCTGGTCAAATAGTAAATCTGATCCTTGGGGACCCAGTATTGGTTTCGTTTCACTTGATTAATCAAGCTAGACTTAGGAACTCATGCTTGGACTCAAGATTTTTGAGTTCAATTTACTAATGACAAATACGATCTATATTTGACTTTGTGTTCAAGTCTCGATCGGTTGTACACAACCCTTTAAGTTTCAAGCATCATATCAAGATACTTGAAGCCTGAAGTAAACTTTTTCAACAATCTTTTCAAATCTTCAACTTGAATTTTTAGATTGAAAATTTCTATCTTAAGTTGGACTTTTGTTAAAATTTTAGTCTGAACTTTTTTAGTTGACGAGCTGAGGTTAATTTCCTCCTTAAGGAGTATTACCTCCTTTTGGAGAGACTTAACCTAAACTATGGATTTTGTCAGTTTCTTAGATAAACAATAAATAATGGAATATAATTTTTCAGTTAATTTATTGCTTACAATGGAGTTCGGGTCTTTTAAATAGGATATGGATCCGTGGCTTGATTTAGACTCAGCTTCTGATTTAGTGTCAGGTTCAGACTTAGTCTCGGCTAGCTTCTCTCTTGCTGATAGAGCTAGGAAGCTAGTATTCTCCTCCTCTGAGACTTATGAGGAGGACTCATCCCACGTAGCTTTCAGTGCCTTCTTCTTAGTCCTTTTCTTCTTCTTTTGGTTGAAATACTCCGTCTTGAAGTGTTCTTTCTCATTGCAACTGTAGCACATGACTTCAGCCTTGTTAATTAGAGTCTTGCTTTATCTAGTTTTCTGGATCACCTTTCTCATGCCTGACTTCTCCTTTCTTCTTTCTGAACTAGGTTAACTAGTTTGGTAGTGACTTCGTCGTTACTTTCAGAATCCGATACGTCTTTAAATTTGGGCTCGAGTCGACGTCTTGGTTTACGTTCCTTTGATTGCCTTACAAAAAGTTCAATCTCTTTCTCAGCCAGATTGGCATTAGTTTATTGATGTAGCTTAAATTTTATAAATAACTCATCCAATTTGATTTTGGAAAAGTCCATAGAAATCTTATATGCATCAACTATTGATGCCCACAGGGTGTTTCACGAGAATGCTTTCAAAGGGTACCTGATTACATCTCGATTTTCCATAGGTTGTCCTATTGCATGTAGACCATTGAGCAAGTCTTGGATTTGTTAGATTTGATAGGTGTCCTAAGGTAATCACCTTACGATTATCCTATTTATTGGATAAATAACAATTTACTATTTGAGTGCACATTCCATATATGTTTGATTGGATATTAAACTCAAATACTGAATGTCAGCAATACGATTCATAGCATGAGAGAATTTGTAATTGGATCACAACTCGTGAGTATCTCTACATGTGCAATTATGAATGTATTGAAATTATCCCTAGTCGAAGAATTGATGAGCACGGACGTCATCAATTCTGTTGAGACTAGCACATTTAAACTCCTTGATTAGCCAAGCAGCCGATCTTACTGCTGGAAACATTCGATGTTGAGAGTTAAATGTGGATGCTAGTTAAAGGTAACTAGTTCATTGGAGTGACCTGTCTTGAGACTTCATATGGTTCGATACATATGTCAATGAAGATCTCAATGCAACTTAAGTGCGAATTTCCTTTGATTTGTGGAATTCAAGTCACCTGGTTATGGAGACTTATACTTTGACATCTTAAGCAAGCATCTCCGAGGAGGTGTGGACCTGGGATGAAATTGGGTATAAGTCGAAGTGCTCAAAAATATTTGAATAACCCACAGAGGATTCATCGCTTCTTGAAAAGGAGACGTATACCTTACGGTCACTTCTCAGGATTGTTACTAAAAATATTTGGTCAAATCATTACATGTCAAGAGTATAGTACTCTTGGATACATGTACAAGTAACTTGAATCTACAAGACAAGAAAGCAGCTTGGGCTAGATGTGACGTAGTCAGCATAGTGGGGACCGACATATAGACCATGTCTTGAACCAAGCGGGTATAAGACGGTGAGAGTAACGAGGCATGATTCAGTGTAGCTGCTGAAAGGTTTAGAAGATGTTCTAGAATCAATCGTTGATTTTTTGATCAATTGGGGATCATGATGTACTACTAAGTGCCACTTATGATCATTTCGTAATTAATGGTTAATTATGGACAAGCAACATAATCGGGAACCTATTGGGTCACACGCAATATCCGAAGGACTTAAAACGAGTTTGAAAATTAGATTCTCAGAATGAGATAAATAAAGTCTGGTTGGACCAGACGAAAAATAATATGATGAAATTCATCTTAGGAAGACGAAATGAACGAAATTGATTTCGTTCAAATCAGAGTTCGTTTGATTAGTGAACCAAATAATTTAACTTCGAACCAAATTGAATCAATTTGGTTTGGTTCATGATGGAAGAAGTTTTGCCAAAACGAAAGCACTGAGAGGCTTCATCTTATAAAAATGAAACGAACAAAACTGGTTTGGGTCAAATCAAAGTTCGTTTGACTAGTGAACCAAGCGATTTAGTTTTGAACTAAATTGGTCCGTTCGCTACAGTATAAATTCGGTTCAATCTGAATTAAGGTTTTTTGGTTTGGTTTATTCCTAAGTTAGCCGGTTTGATTTAATTCTTTAATCCGGTTCACTCAAATGTAAGTCCAAACCGGTTAAACCTAATTTTGAGGAGTTAGTGTAGCTCTTCGAAATAAAAGGATCGCGAGTTCTGTTTACCGAGTGCGCCGTGCTTCCTCTGCTTCTTCCCAACCGCGGCAGACGGCGGCTCCTGAAGGCACCGATCTTCCTCCTCGTGCGGACGCGGCACCATCTCTCCTTCTTCGCGAGCTTTGTGTGCCCACGACACTGGCCGTCGACTTCGCGAGCTCTGTGCACCCGCGATGCCGCCCGCCTTCGCGAGCCCTAGGCACACCGGCGACCTGATCCTTTTCTCCGCTCGCCAAGACGCCAGAGATTGGATGGGATGGTGTAAACCCTAACCTGCCTTTCTTCCTCCTCGCGAACGACGTCTCTACTTGCTGTTGCCGCGACGCCGCCACTGCTCTGATTGCAAAGAACAGAGGAGCCAAGCCTTCCTTCTTCATCCCGAGCAAGAGCACCGTCGGCAGTGCCTCTTCCTTCGCGGTATCGACCACAATTAGGAACACTAGTGCCGGCTGTGGAATTGGAGGAAGAACCGAGAACGACACCGTCCTCCTCCTCTTGCAAGAATCGGGGTTTTGGTGTGGAAGCCGAAGTATTTGGCTTCTCTGTTTTCTTCACCCGATCCCTGTTTTTCTGTGGCTTGCTATGAATTCACCGGAGAACAAGGAGAAGAAACCTGTGGAAGAGAAGGAGATGAAGTCGGCAAACCCTAGTCTTCTTGTTCCTGCCCTGTTTCAGCCATCTCTTGTTCTTGCTCTGTTTCGGCTATGTCGGAAAGAAGGAGAATCTTTGTTTTCGGCTGTGTGTGGAGGAAGGGATAGTATTATGGTTTTGCCATTGGAATACGACGTTCCATTGTCAGAAATTATTTCCAATTATCAGATAGGTTTTCTGATCGCGGCCAATAAATCTCGATACGACTGTCTCTTAAATTTCTGAGACCTTACGAAGCTATCAGAGATTATTCCATCGTTTATAGAAATGGTTTTCGATCGTGATCGAAAAGAGTTTTTGGTTATTTGTCCTAAATTGACGGTCAATGATTGACCACTGAAATTACATCAAGAATATGATTTTCGGTGATAGTTAGAAAGCTTCGTAACGATCACGACAAATGTTGTTGCCTGATTTCCGGAATAAGATTTCTCTCGGTTCGATTGTCATCGATCATCGACTAGTACCGAAGACGACGACGCGACTTATGGCTTTCGAAGCTGTCCAGACGAGAGCTTAATGTGAATTACCAGTAGAGGCGGAACTCCGACGAGGATCGCTCGATTGATACCAACACCATTCAAACGTCATTAAAGAGGTACGTGTAGAATAATCTTTTATTCTTGAAATTTTATTTGTATACATAGAACAATTTATTATTCAGAAAATTTTAATTTCCTGCCATGCCTTGTACATTGTTTATTTCCTGTTTATGCATGCGTGTGTAATCATAATTAGAGTTAATTATTTTTTTATTTCCGCTGCGCACATTTATGAAACGTGTTAACACGCGCATTGCACCGGGACGATCCCAACATAATTTGTGTGTGCAGTCCACTCACGGATTCACCATCCTACATTTTGATGTTATATAACATATTTAACAGTAGGTCGTGCTTACTTACTTCTGTGTTTGATGTTCCCTCATGTAGCTCAATTATCTTGTCTCATAAGTCCTTGCCACTTATGAAGGGACCAACTCGGTTAAGCTCTTTTTTAATGATACCGCATTGTAACGTCTGGGTTGCCTTTGCATCATCCTCGATTTTGCACTTTGTGGTAGTGTCCCTTCTCGCATGGTTGCAAGATGTCGTCTGCGTCGGTTGGCAGCGTGAACCCGATCTAGATCACTATCCACATCTCCACCTACATTTTTAGGTGGTATTTTATCCTCTCCTTCTAGTAGATAAAGTTCTCATCAGAGAAGAGAGGGGGTCTGGCGGCACTGTAGCCTTCTTGATGGATCATTAACTTGCACACAAAGAAATTAAACAGAAAAGATGTTCCAAGACTCGATCTTGGATTAGTAGATTAGTAGTGTGGAAGAAAATATATCAAAAATTAGAGCGATGAAAAATAAATTTGCTCAATTAATGGTTGCATTAATTTCGAGCGCCCCTCGCTTTGATACCAATTGTAGGATCGAGTGAGCGCTAGAGGGGGGAGGGGGTGAATAACGCCTTTGTCGCTTTTTCACTTGTTCATAAAAATCATGTAAAACCAGAGTATGGAATGCAATGGAAAGAAAAATGTAACACTTTTGTTTATTTGGTTCATAGCTACAGGCTGCTACTCCAAGGTCCACGGTCTTAAACCGTTTCTTACGGACAATTCACTATGAAACTCCCCTTTACGGGAGAGAGTTTTTGCTTTTACAAGATGTTAAGAATGGTAAACTTTTACTGTCCTAAAGATTTAAGTACAATAAAGAGAAATAAAATTACTGACTAAAAGAGTAGAAGATTAGTATAGAAGTCAGTGCAGCTTCTCGGCATTACGACGACATCTGATAATTAGCATTTTCAGCGAGGAAATTAGGGTTATTTTGGACCAGTTTGATCATATTTCATGTCATAAATTGGGTTTTTATCTTATTTTATATTTTAGATTAGTTTTTAATCTTCATTCTATTCTTTTATTAATTTAAGGTATTTATAGATATTAATTTATTTTATTTTATTTTGTAGAAAATTAGAATGAAGATAATAATATTTGGAGCGCTCATTTACAGGAAGAAAATAAATCCTAGTTCGAGTCGGGATTGAATTGGAATTCAATTTGACTCAATCAAGTTTAATATTAGAAATCAATTTGAGTTGGGCTCAAATTGGGATTAATTAGGTTCAATTTGATTGGGTTAAGATCTGATTAGCCCATTTCTATTCATTTGACCCTATTTTAATTAATGGTTCAACCCAAATCTCATTTGATTCAGCCGGTTCAAGGACACTGTTAAAAGGGTAATGCTGGTTCAATGGCAAGCAGCTCGGTCCCAGGTTTTCTGTAGCTTCTCCCTCGCGCGATTTTCCCTTCTTCATTGAGCTCCGCGCAATCACCCCATCTCCATCTTCTTCCTTCCGATTGATACAAAGTAGCAGTGACAGCATCGCCGGTTGACCTTCGCCAACGCATTCGCAGGACCTTTGTCGACGTGGTTCGGAGGCGTTGAGATCCCAGTCCCCGTCGTCGCGGAACGGAGCTGTAAGTGGTTCTCCAGTTCCGGTGCACGACGACCTTCAGCACAGAGACGCAGCCGTGAGTGGTTCTCCGGAGTGCTTCCTGGCGCTTCACATCCACTGATTTCGAGCAGAAGTTGACCTTCGCCGACGTGGTTCGAAGGCGGGGGAGATTTTATTGTTTGGCATCGATCGTCTTCAGTCACCGGAGAATGCAAGGTATGGGGTTTTTATTCCTTTCTTCTGATGCTCGGTTTGTTGGTTGCAGCTGGACATTGGGCAGAGGATGAACTCCGATCAGTGCTTCTCTGATCGTGCTCCACCGTGGGTGTTCTGCCCTGGTGCGATCCGCATCCACAGTGGTATTAGTCGACCAAATGGTGCTGGCCATCTTTTGTTCTGTGCCGATCTGGAAGGAGAAGTTCCATCATCATTTTCATTTTACCCTAACTGAACTCTCTGTTTCATTTCTGTTTATTAGTTAATCGAATCAAAGACCCCCCCATTACTTGTTTGTTTGTTTTTCTTCCTGCTGTTCTTGCCATGTGGAACTAGGAATCAGAAACCCTAAATTTGGTTTGGGATAGAACACTGATGGATTGGTTCTTGTAAGGAGTTGGATTCGAATATTGGTTAGCTGTATGAAGTAATGGAGTGTTTGTATTATTGGTTGAACAACTAGCATGATTGGTTGGGAATAAAATTGATTATGGATGTGAAGATGTATAATGTGATGTTGTGTTGTTGCAGAATTGTATGTTGTTTGTTATTGCAATTGTATTTTAGTATTTGATTTTGTATGGTGTACAATATTGTTGTGTGTAGTATAATGTAACTTGTATGTTTGAACATGTTATAAGAATGAGATTCATATTGTATGTTGTAAGTTGTATGTTGAACTAGGTTTGTTAGCGTTGTATATAAATGTGATTGTAGTGGTTACCATGTTTTTGCATGTGTTTGGTAGAATGAGACTCACATGATGTTTGTATATTTTAGATTGTATATTGGTGTTGTTGTTATTTATTCATTTATTTATTTTTAATTATTTAATGCTTTTGATTCTAACTACTTGGTGGATGTTGTTAATTTTAGTGGCACTATGACTTATTTGTAGTTTTTCTATATTGGAGAGGTATACGAAAGTATATGGACTTGCACTGAAAGTAACATCCCAAGGATCACTTTCATCGGTGTTGAACAATTGAACTGGACACAGTCTACAGAGTTGGAGTACCCAGGGCGATTAAGAATTAAGGGTCTCCCGTTTGCAACAATCCATCTTCCCGATGAAAGGGAAGTAATCTATCTCATTTTATTTTTGTATATACTTGCTTTAATTTTTTGTTCTATTTTTTCTGTTTAGTAGGATGTGTATAGTTTTATTTTTTTTGTTTAGTAGGATGTGTATAATTTTATTTTTTGTTTGGTAGGATGTGTATAATTATTCATTATTGTTTGTTTTATCTGTTTGTATATATTACATTGCTTGGTTTGTTTAGGATGTGTACATTTGTTTATCACTCTTTCTTAGTTTAGGATGTATATAATATTTGCTATTTTTTCTTAATAAATAGTTTAGCTTAGGATGTGTATATATTCCATAATTTAGCTTAGGATGTATATACTTATTTACAATTCTTTCTTAATAAATTTCCCCCCTATATGACTCATATCATCTTAGGAATTGTGATAATTTAGTTATCTAGGTTTGTCAAGTTTTAGAGGTTCATAGACATGAAAGAGTTCTTGGATTACGTGAGGATACAACTTAGTGATGGATTCTATCTTGAATAGTTGAGATGATGACTTATTTATACCTAATGAGAACTGAGCCTTATTGATTTATTTGTTGTATGATACTTGTGGTAAATGTTACTCTAGAATTTGTTCTAATTCTGTTGAGACCACATTACCATGATGTTGCATAATTTCATGAAGGTCATTTCTTTATTTTTTATTCATTTATTCTTTTCTATTAGCATAGGTTATCGAATAATCCATTTACCATGTACCATTTTTTCTCTTACCATCTCTTTCTACTCTTTTCCTTGGATTTGGGAACCTTGAATGCTGAGATGAGAGTTTTATCGGGACGGACAAAAGTTTAAGTGTGGGGGTGTGATTAGGCAATTCACCAATGACAAACGATTATTTTATTTGTAGATAGATTTTTATTTTTTATTCTATGGTATTTTATTTTTTTTATTTTGTTGTATTCATTTGTAGATAGATTAAAAAAATAAAAAAAAGTGAAAAAAAAGTGGGGAAAAAAATCGTGCAAAAAAAAAAAGAAAAAAAAGGGGAAAAAAGAAATAGATTAAAAAAAAGAAAAAAAGTTCGTTTCTTTTTGAGAAAAATAAAATAAGAGTTTAAGTTGGTGATATCCAGTGGGATAGTTGGTAGTGAATTTTTAGCAACTTTTATTTCTTCCACTAGGAGCTTTATTGATGATATTTTAGAGTCTAGAAGAGGAATAGGAGTTGTTTTCTTACTATTAGCTCGCCCTACACTAGCTTGAGTTTGATATCTATTGGACATGATTTCATTGACTCATCTATGAAGTATATCATATTTTCCATTTCTCCCACTTGTATTTTTTATTTAGTATCTTCATTTTCCCCTTACACATATTATTTTCTTTCCCTTATTCATTATTCTTTTGTATATAAACCTTTATGAATTGTGCAACCTTGTGCATAGGATAGTGGTGGAGATTAGAAGAGGAGCAAGCATATGGTAGTGCATGACCCATGAGTAACTTGAGAGGGGTCCACTATTTACATGATTATGAGTATGAGTGACCATACTCTTTATCTTGAGAGGTTTTTTGCCATCATTCTCGATTTATTCAGGATGGATTGAAATTGTTATTTTGTTGATTCATGTGAGAATTGAGTTTTGGATTGCTTGAGTCTTTAGAATTTGACATTCATATTTAACTTGTTGTTGCAACTTTCTTGATTTGATTGATATTGTTAGGGTGGAAAATAATGTAGAGTAGATTTACTTTTACGAGACGTGAAAGAATAAGTGTGGGGGATTTGATAAGTAGCATTTTCAACGGGTAAATTAGGGTTATTTTGGACTGGCTTGATCATATTTCATGGCATAAATTGGGGTTTTAATCTTTATTCTATTTTTTATTAATTTAAGGTATTTATAGATATTATTTTATTTTGTAGAAAATTAGAATGAAGATAATAATATTTGGAGCGCTCATTTGCAGGAAGAAAATAAATTCTGGTTCGAGTCGGGATCGAATTGGAATTCAATTTGATTCAATCAGGTTTAAAATCAGAAATCAATTTAAGTTGGGCTCAAATTGGGATTATTTAGGTTCAATTTGATTAGGTTAAGATCAGATCAGCCCATTTCTATTCATTTGGCCTGGTTTTAATTAATGGTTCAGCCCAAATCTCATTTGATTCAGCCGGTTCAAGGACACTGTTAAAAGGGTAACATCGGTTCAATTGCAAGCAGCTTGGTCCTAGGTTTTCTGTAGCTTCTCCCTCGCACAAGTTTCCCTTCTTCACTGAGCTCCGCGCAATCACCCCATCTCCATCTTCTTCCTTCCGATTGATACAAAGCAGCGGTGACAGCATCGCCGGTTGACCTTCGCTGACGCATTCGCAGGACCTTTGCTGACGTGGTTCGGAGGCGTAGAGATCCCAGTCCCCGTCATCGCAGAACGGAGCTGTGAGTGGTTCTCCAGTTCCGGTGCACGACGTCTGTCACGACCAGGGAGATAACAGTCTGAAAAATTTCGACAGCATCTCCCCAGTATCACTGATAATTCCCTGAATACAGACATATAATAAGACCCACATGGCCTATCCATACTACAAAATATGGATTTAGACAAGTAATGAAAGTAAAAGTGACCCATACAGCCACGTACACATTCTACACAATGCATATGAATGAAATTCTAATTCTACACAA
>JAOBBC010232516.1:0-16898 GCA_025388495.1 Curcuma longa | reverse complement strand
CCCCTTATAGCTCACAAGGTCCTAACAACTCCTTCGATTGCCTAGATCTTATTCCGACCACCTTAAAGTTTCCAACTTAGTCTGTTTGATCTTATCTCCGTCAGTCACCTAGACTCCTTCCAATTGTCTGGAATCACTAAGTAGCATCCTTTGCTTTGTACCTCCAGGTCACCTTTGCCAAGTATCTGGTCTAGCTGCTGCTGATTCACTTGGACTTTCACTATCTAGTGTCTGATCACCTAATCCATTAGAACTTTCCATGACTTGATATCTGGTCACCTAATCTACCAAAACTTCTTTTGTCAACTACATGCACCTATATACTTAACACACATATTCGATCCAAAACAATCTAACTTCAAACTCATCGTACATTGAAACATAGGTTCAATATGGTGCTCCTTGAACCAACAAAATGAGGTCGAAATCGCAAATCACTATTCATCCCCTTCTAGCGACATCAACGGTCCCAATAGTTATATCAGACTGGATGTTAGGTAGTTAGGTGTAAAGTTTAAGTAGGTCAAAAATAATCAGATATTTGGCAAGTGAAAATCTAAAAGGAATACACTTTTGGCCAAGTGTGGAATCCCAAAGGAGTAAACTTTGGGCAAATATGAATGCCCTGAAGGAGTGAAATCTAGATAAGTGGAAGTCATAGTAGTGAGGTTAGACAAGAGGGAGTGCTGACGAAAAAAAAGGGCAATAGGTGAAGTCTTCGAGATGAGTTTTTAGACAAAGAGAAGTCCTAAGTTGATTGATATACTAAACAAGGTTAAAGTTCTAATGAGTCAAAATTGACTTATAAAAAATTAGTTAAATAATATGTTAATGGATTTTTAAGCAAAAGGATCTGTAGCTTATATAGTTGGTTAAATCATTGGTCTCACAAGTAGGAGGCTACAAGTTGAAATCTTAGAAATGCAAGATAATCTTTTTATTATTAAGTTTTCCAATCAATTAGAAGAAACCAAAATCAACCTAACAGATCAAGTCTAAGCAACTAAACGAACATTCCAAGTGATTAAAAGGACTTTCCAATCAACTGGAAAATGCAAGTAGCGATAGAAATGGCCTAGATCCACATGAGTTGGTCAAAAATTTGATATATCAGTCGACCAAAAAGAGTTGTAGTCGATTGAAAAACATTTATAAAAGCATTTCTAGTGGAG
Organism: Curcuma longa; assembly: GCA_025388495.1. Lineage (NCBI taxonomy): Eukaryota > Viridiplantae > Streptophyta > Magnoliopsida > Zingiberales > Zingiberaceae > Curcuma > Curcuma longa. Next base: position 15,726 of record JAOBBC010232516.1, on the reverse strand, counting down.
TACTTCAAACAACACAATATTCATTCCTATATCAAAATATTTTGAAAAAGTTGTTTGTGTGACCTAGGAGCTATGTTCCAAGACGAGTGTTATGTGCATTTAGGGCTTCCAGAAGTGATTGCTTTTGTAAAATTAACTTTCTTTATTATTCTTTATTGTATTTTTTGGTTTAGTGTAATGCTATAAAGAAAAAATCTCTTAAGAGGGTTCTCTACCTCCGAAGAATTTTTGACAATGAAAAAAGTCGAACCACGTAATATGGTGTGTTATCTATGATTGTATTTTTTTATTATATATATTCCATTAAGTATTGACAATCTAGATAAACACATTCAACCAAGCATTATTGACCCACTCCTCTAGCGCAAACATCGATCCTACACTTTTAACATCGTTGTTGAAATTTTTGTTCCTTATAGTTTTCTTCACTTGATTAGTTATCTCGTGTTTAGATGTTCTTCATCTTCATCATCGGTCTTGGTTTAAGGCTCAAACTTTAGCTCCTTTTCCTTTCTTCTTGTTTTACTTGCAACTAGAGGAATACCCTTCTCTTTTGTTTTAAGGATAGCCTTCCCCTACAATTCAAATTCACAAAACATCTCATCTAATTTGACTAATGATAAATCCCTAGAGAAATTGAAAGCATCTACCATAGATTCAAATTCACAAAATATATCATCTATTTTGACTAATGATAAATCCCTAGAGAAATTGTAAGCATCTATCATAGATTCAAATTCACAAAATATATCATCTAATTTGGCTAATGATAAATCTATAGAAACTTTGTAAGCATCTACCATAAATACCCACAAAGTAGACTAGAGAAAAGATTTAAGTGTATACTATTGGTGTAATCAACCTCTAAGGTTATGATGTTTAATTGATATATTCGAACAATATGTCTAAGTGTGCAAGACTGATCAAGGTTCACAAAGAGTTGGTCCAAATAGGTCAAAGGGTGATTGGATGCTTGGAAGTTAAGAAGTTGGTAAAAGTTTTAACAGATTAAGGGTGATCAGATGTTAGATAAGGTCCAGGCAGGTCAAGAGTATCCAAATGTATGACAAGTTAGAAGCCTTAGCTAGTTGAGAGAACTAGATGTTAGGCAAAAGAAAATTTAGACAGGTCAAAGTTGATCATATATTTGGCAAGAGAAAAATTCGAGTAGGTCACGGGGATTAGGTGCTTGGTAAAGGAAAATTATAAGAAAGTGAACTCTAGGTAGATTTAAAGGGGACCAAATGTTTGACAAGGAAAAAACCTAGAGGAGTGAACTTTAGGTGAGGAAAGATTTGGAGGAGTAAACTCTAAACATGTGAGAAGTCCCGATAAGTCAGCTAGACTAAGTATCAGGCAAACCTTGTAGGTCAGGTAGACTAGATGCTATGTGTGATTTAATTGCACTCGAAGCATCTAGGTGACCAAAATAGTTCCAGGTGACTCGACGATCTGAGCGATTGAAAGCTAGTCTAACCGACTCAAAGCCTTCGAATAGTCATCAATCAAGACAAACAACTGGATGAGGTTAATCCCCAAGCGATCAGAAAGAGTTCGAGCAATCGGACTACTAGAATGATATAGTCAACAAAAGATGCTACATGAATATGGATGTAATTGCTGGCGAAGGGGGAAGTCAGGCTTATCGGAAAGGGCTTCTAGCAACCAAAAGTTATATGCAACAATGGATCACAATGAACTTCAAGCGACCACAAAGGATTTCGGATGACCAGAATAGGTCTATAAAAGTGACTTCAAACAACTTGTTCAGTACATCTTAATCAGAAACTCATTCTCTTAAAAGCTCTCTACATCCTTACTGTTCATGTGATACAGGAAGTTCTAGGATAAGTGCTTCTACAGGTGATCTCAATTTTAGTAACATCATTTATTTTCATTGACTTTCATATTATTTATCTTTGATTATTTGTTTACAACTGGTAAGAGGTTTCTTCACTTCTAGAAGGTGTCTAGAAAGGAGATGATTTAGTGGCTCGCAATCAAGATACAAGTCATGGAATAGAAACCCTAGGAGGATGTCAAACCCCGTAAATCTTCATGTGTACTTCTTTGTATTTGTTCTTTTTATATTCTACTACGTATTAACATTGTAGATAATAACAAAAAAAAAGAGTCTTGATTAAGTTTATTCACCTCCTCTAGTACAACTTAATCCTACACATACCTTATCAAATCATGACTTTCTGTCCTTTCTTTGTTGGCATGTAGGTTGTTCAGAATTTCTTTAAAGCCTTTATGAAGTTGGCTTACTAATTTTCCATCCTTCATCTTAGAATTCTAGAGTTGGCTAATTACTAGATCTCTCTTTGCTATTTTGGAGTCACATGTTCCTTTGTGTATATATCTTGATCAGCTTGTCCTATAGTTTCTTTAAACAATTGAAGGGCCTCACCTAGTTGAGCCGCTCTTGTGCTAATGCACATTGCAGTGCCCATATGGTTTTAGAATTAGCTTGGACTATTCTCAACATGTAATTAGACCGCTTAATAAATTCCAATGGCTCTTCGTCTTTGTTTTCTGGCATGTTGAAGCCATCCTTTATGATAGACCACATCTCAATGTTACTCATAAGTGTTGGGACCGTTGAGTTTGCTAGAAGAAGAGGTGAATAGCTAATTTTACTCTTGCCTACAATATTGTTAGCGGAAACACAAGACAAAAATAAAATTAAGATCAAGCAATGCTAATTCTTTTGATTTACTTGGTATCCACCTCTTCAGATGACTAATCCAAGGATCCACACACACCACCAGAACTTTCTACTATGAACTTTCTCTTTTTCAAAGCAATTTTGAAGGTGGAGAAACCTTTACACTTGATATCTTCCTCTTACAGATATATAGAGAAGATTGAAGGAAGAGTATGAGAGATTGACAGAGCTTTAGAATCTTGCAAAGATGAAAAGTGTAAACACTTGCATCTTTAATCTTGAATATGTCTTTTTATATTTTTGCGATGCTAGTCGACTGTCTCAGGACCAATCAACTTGTGGACTTCAACGACTATTGTAGATTACGTTATTTTTCCAGCTATCAATCCAACGTTCGAATATCAGTCGACTTAGACTTACCCAGTCGATTGGTCTCTGCCTTTCACTCGACTAAATTTTTTGTGTGTTTTGGATCGGAACACCAGTCGACTAATGCCATCATAGTTGACTGATGAAGCTGAAAACTTACCTTTCAACTTCCTTCTTCATCCCTTAGCTTAGACTCACGCTTTCAAACATCTTCCACAAGTCTCGTGCCCTCTTTGGATGCTTTCGAGACCACAACTTCTTATCTTTGCACTTGCTTAAGATGTTTCCATCAGCTTCGTCATGCTAAGTCTTCCTTTTGCCAAGAGGTTGTACCTCCGAGACTTCACCATTTGCCAAGAGGCCGCACCTCTGGGACTTCACCATTTGCTAAGACTTCAAACCTGGACTTTCTTGTATACTCAAATCACACATGTTAGATCACCAACATTGCCTAACTTAAACTCATTTAGCTAAACATTAAAATCAAATGATATTTGAGACAAAACTGCACCAACAATAAGGTATTATTTCATCTTTCCATTCCAATAGATAAAATTATTATCGTTAAAGAAAGGAGATGTGCAATACTAGCTAAAGGATCATTGGGATCACTAGAAGAGTTTGAATAATGATTTTTAAAATATACAATATAAAAGTGAAAAACATGCAGTGGAAATGAAAATTTACAAGTAAATACTAAATGACAAGCGTTTAGCGTGATTTAAAACCCTCAAGTTCCTACTCGGTCTATCGACCCGTTAGGTGGGCAATTCTTCAAAAGTTACCACTATATTTTCTTCTTTATAAAGTAATATTCAAAGGTGGAGAAACCACTTTACAATAATATATTTGGAAAAATGATAGATAACAAATTAAGTACAATAGTCAAATATGATAAAGCAAGATAGGCAATAGAGAAGTTAAATAATTTAAAGCAATGTTACCAAGCTATCACTGTATTACCTAAGACAAAAATTTTGGATGAGCTCGGAGAATTTTTGGGTGGATAGAGCACTTCTAAAATAAAATTAAGTGATTGAATTATATATTTGAAGCTCATAGCCGAAAGGCTTATATACTACTTTTTGATCAACCAAACTATATTTCCAATTGACTGATCCATAGTTTATCCTATGCCCATTGCAAGGGGGTTGTCTAATTTTCGATCAACTAAACCTATAGTTCTAGTTGGCTAAATGGTTTCCACACTAGCTTGTTCATCTAGATTTGCTCTACTAATAGGTTTTTCTAGTCACCCAATAAGTTATCAGTCACTCGAACGTAGCCATATTAGTTAGATCTTTCTATCCTTTGCCACGTCAATAGAATCAACTCTATCCTTTGTTATATCAACTACCACATCACCATTTGATCGAGTTCTAAACTCGCCCACACATCTAGTCTCAAATCTAACTTTGTAGTCGCTCGATAGTCTGGTTGACTAGAAATATTTTCTAGTTGTTGGGAAGTCTAACTTTGTTCCTTCACCATAAAGTAAATCTGGACAATATATTATGTAATACAAGAATGTATAATTAACTTACAAATCAATTAACAAAAAAAAACTTTAGTTAATTGTTTGTTGACTTTGATATCAAAACCTCTATTGATTTCTTGGTCAAGTTAAACCTAGATATACGACTACCCACACTTGTCACACATATTAGATAATGAGAAAATATAACAAAATTTAAAATTTTTCACATATTCTAAATTGCACATACTTAGTTCTCTTCTAATGAGTACAATGCCCCCTTTTGCATATATCAATAAGGTTAGACTTGGACTCAATATAAATTAGTACAATATCTTCTTTTACAATGTGGTCTCTAATAAAGTAGTATTTAACTTTTATGTATTTGATTCTTGAATGATGAATAAGTTTTTGGTTAAGTTGATTGAACTAATATTATCAATTAAAACTTTAATATTTTTATAATTAAGTCAATAATTTTTTAGAGTGTACATCATCCACAAGAGTTGAGCTACACATTCATCCATTACTATATATTCAACTTCGATTGTGGATAAACTAACAGTTGATTTCTACTACTGTAGCTAACTTTTTTTTTATGAAAGGTGAATATATTAATCATCAAAAGCGGTGTATAACGACCTCTAGGTAGTTTTTCATGTCTGACGGATTATCAAATCTTAACAGATGTCTAGGGTTATGTATACATATATGTATTTTTCTCTTCTTGTAAGTTCACTCAACATCAATCATTTCTCCCTCAAGCAAACTTTGATTCCTAGCTTGCCATATAAAATGTATCATGGCTAACATAACTAGATGTCGAGCTTTAGTCAAAAAAATGTAACCCACAATAGTGCTTCTTGAAGACCCAAAGCATCCTTCTATATGTGGATATCCACTGGTGCATCTAAAGCCAACTTTAACTTCCCTCCAAAATACATCAACCGCTATAAATTGTAAGAAGAGATGCTCTTGTGTTTCCTTCTCAACCATGAGAAGGTAAAAGTCTTGTCCTGCACATAAGACTGCCTATCATGAGTTTGCAACCTCCCATGAGCAAGTAGTCGTGTAGTAAATGCATGACTCAGCGACAACTATGGCTTTCCACATTATAGTCACCCAAGGCTACTTGAAGAAGTCACAAGCCTTAGTTACTCGATCCTCCACAAGCCCCTGAAAACCATCCATCTAGGTGTTGGCTTGATGCGAAGTCAATGGACACTAATATCTCATCTTAAATATGGAGTAGCTTCTTGACGAGTGGAGAATTTGTGCCATTAGCTTACCATGCCCGAATATCCTCCTAAGCCAAGTAAGTGTGATCCACTCATCTGACCAAGTAGGTGTGATGCACCCATCTGATCCAGAGTGTGCCTTGTTTATCCTAGATGCGCTAAAGGACCATTGACAATTCAAGCCTTGAGGTTCCTCATCCCCTAGCCATCCTCCTCCTTAGGCTTGCTTATCTCAACCCAAGAGATGGGTGAGTGTATTGATGTCCATATGAAACTGTTGGTGGGAGCATCAGATTGAACCTATGTTTTGATATATGACTAAGTTCAAAGTTAGTCTGTATGATCTAATGGATTTGTCAAATGTGTAGGTGCAGATAATTTTACATGAGACAAAATCTTGGTTGGGAACTAAACAAAAACTAAGACCTAATGGGACTAGACAATGGAAATCCTGATTGGAAACCAAGTAGTAGAAAGTCCTAGTAGGACTAAGCAAGGAAGATGTGGTTGAAAACTAGACAGTAGAAGTCCTATAGCGAGACTAAGTGGTGGAAGACTTGATTGGGAACCAAACAAGAAAGACCTAGTTGGAAACTAAGAAAAACAAATCCAAGGGAGTCAGCTAGGAGCTGAGGTCTTGGCAGCATATTCAAGAAAGTCAGTTGGGAGATGGGGCTTGGCAACAAGTCTAGATGAGTCAATTGGGAGCTGAACATTTAGCTAAGGTACGTGAACCAATTTTAATATTATTTTTACTCATTATGCATTATCCTATAGAGAAGTTGTTTCGACGATTCTAGGAGATTGGGATAAGTCTCAACTGACGGAGTCTAGAGGTTCTAGGCGATTAGAGCAAGGATCAAGGCGATCTCAATATTCGAGCGATCGAAGAAGGATTCCAGGCAAACGAAGATGACGAGATCCAACGATTCGGAGGAGACAGTTAAGATCAGAATTTGACCATGTTTCAGGCGTCTGGAACGAGTCCAGGCGATTGGAGACAGTGGGAAATGTTATCAACAAGATAAAATTTACAATGAAGTTAGCAAGGTCTAGGTGACCGTAGTAGTTTCGGTCAACCGGAATAGTGTTATGTTAGCATCGACAAGGATTCTATAAAAAGAGACTCGAGGCTCTTATTTTGAACATAGTCACGATCCAAAATTCCATTATTCTCTTCACGCTCTTCTTGTGCTCCTGTGTTGACGCATTGCACTGCGCTCGCAAACTTCAAATTTAATCGGGAACTAGGGCTAGTAAAAAATTTCTTCTTTTTAGTTGTCGTACATATTGTATTTAATTGTGTTTTAATTTTTAGATTCTTTTTAAAGGATTTCTCCACCCCAAAGACTTTCTGGAAAGAAGAGTTTATAAATAAGAATCGATTTTTAGTTTAATATTGCATACTCTTGATCTTACATGCTTATCATGCTAAATACTCTATTAATTTTTTCATGCTTATTGTGTTAAGTGTTAGTACCGATGGAATCAAAATATTTCTACAATGGTATGATATTGTCCACTTTGGGCCTAAGTCCTCGTGACTTTGTTCTTGGGCTCTCTCCAAAAGATTTTATTCTAATGGAGATACTTTCCATCTTTTTAACCCCATGATCTTTTCCATTTGTTTTAGATATGGGACTATGTTTGCACCCTTACAACCCAACAATCCCCCCTCAAACAAAGGACCACAGGCCCCCTCAAACGTCGTTTTTGATGTCTGAATCCTTGACCCACCAGGACTTTCTGCCCCTCGGTCCACCTGACCTACTAGGACTTCCTGCCCCTCGATCCATCCGACCTACTAGGACTTCCTGCCTAGCTGCAACTAGGACTTCCTGCCCCTCGATCCACCCGACCTACGAGGACTTCCTGCCACTCGGTCCACCCGACCTACTAGGACTTCCTGCCTAGCTGCAACTAGGACTTCCTGCCCCTCGATCCACCCGACCTACTAGGACTTCCTGCCACTCGGTCCACCCGACCTACTAGGACTTCCTGCCTGATGTCTGGTCCTCTTGATTCAAACACGGGAGCACCCACTTCCTTTGTTTAAGGTTAAACCCACATGGTTAGATCTGGATCATGGCTCATCCGGCAATTAGTCCGATAAAGAGCGGTCTCACTCTGATACCACTTGTTAGTACCGATGGAATCAAAATATCTCCACAATGATATGATATTGTCTACTTTGGGCCTAAGCCTTCATGGCTTTGTTCTTGGGCTCTCCCCAAAAGGTCTCATTCCAATAGAGATACTTTCCATCCTTTTAACCCCATGATCTTTTCCATGTGTTTTAGATGTGGGACTATGTTTGCACCCTTGTAACCCAACATTAAGTAGTATTCTATTCATCCTTGTATGCTAAGTCTATTAAAGTATTGTTTAATTTGTCGGTGTTTGGTGTTTGGATTTGTTTATTACAAGATAGTTTAAATTTTCGTTGCATACTCTTATTCTGGTTTAAAAGTTAGTTTTTAATATTCAATCTATCTACTCATATAAAATTCGTAAATGTTATTCACCCCTAGCATTAATTAGATCTTACAAATGGGTATCAAAGCGAGTTGAGTTGATAGTACGTTAGGAAAACTTAATTATGTTTATATCTAGGTTAGATAAAATGCATCATACTTGATGCATCTAGTTAAGTGGAACTAGCTGAAGTTCAATCACCCCATTTTAAACCAATTAGACCAATGTGTTGTATTAATTAGTCAAGTCCGTTGATTCGTCTATTAGTTTTGTCTTAAGAAGTGACAATCCAAAATAAGTCTCTATGAGTACTCGTCACAGCCTGAAAGTTGATTTAAGAAACTCTTATTTAACTAACTCAAAGCAAAACATAAATCTAACCTAGAGGTCGAATTTGCGCTTTGAGTCTGATCGAACCTTAATTAAAATTTACAATAACTTTAATCCGAGCCTAATCCGAGCCAAACTCCAATCCTAATCACCACCAAACCAAACTCCTATCTTGACCTAGCCCTAATACAACTTAAATATTTGATTGCTATATTTTATGTGCTACGAACCCAAGATTTGTAAAATCTTGAAGAAATTTTCATCTTATGCCTTTGCAGGAAGGATTCAACATAACCCATCCTCCTCTTTTCGATGGCAAAAATTTTACCCATTGAGAGAGAAGGATGGAATGCATCTTCATAAATGGCTTGGAATATTGGAGAATTATTCAAAATAGAGTCAACCTCTATGCAATTCAAGTGGTGAACTATGGATTCAATGTGTGAACAGACAATATCAAGAAAACAGTTCAAGCTAATATAAGAGCAACCACCATCATCCATTACGGTCTGACTCAATCTCAACTTGAGAAAATCATATCATTCAATGATGCAAAAGATCTTTGGTGAAAGCTAAGTGAAGTAAATAAAGAGTTAGTCAAATCAGAACAAGTTAGCTACACCGCTCTCATGGCCAAGTCAGACTTAGATAACTAGGCAAATCAAATTCAACATGAATGTATACTGGATAATGGATGTTTCAAACATATGATTGGAAACTAAGAGATGTTTACATCACTCAAGCTAAAAGAGATGGGAACAATATGTTTCGAAAACAACGGCAAACTAAAGATACTCGAGTCAAGTAATATCACTTTAAGTTCAAGTTTATTTATTAAGAAAGTTCTTTATGTTGAAAATCTAAGTTTTAACTTGCTTAATATAAGTCAACTCTATGACACTGGATATAAAGTAGAATTTCTTTCAAACAAATGCATGTTAAATTTGTTAAAGAACCAAACTTGACTTTGTTAGGAGTTAATCTACCATCTTCCTCACTCAAGTATTTTGTTGCACAATAAGAGAAAGCTAATTTAACATAGGAGACTATGTCATATTCAATTTAGACACATATTAAACATAAGTCAAAAGAGTTTAGTCAGAGGTTTACCAATATTAACTAGGTATGACAACTTAACTTGTGATACATGTCAAAAAGATAAACAAACTTGATCTAATCACAAACAAACTAATTCAAATCAAACCAGTTGTATTTTAGAAAGAATTTTTAAAAATAATAAAATTAAATCTTTAAATGGTGGTCAATATTGTTTAGTTTTTATTAATAATTTTTCAAGATATACTTGAATCTATTTCTTAAGAAATAAAGATGAAATCCTAGAAAAACTTGTAAAATTTATAAAAGAAATAGAAAGTGAAAAGAATGTTAAACTTAAAAAAACTAGAAGTGATAATGGAAGAGAATTTGATAATCATAGGTTTAATGAATATTGTATAAATAATGGGTATCAACATCATTTCTCATGTCCAAGAATCCCATAACAAAATTGCATAGTGGAATGGAAAAAATCAAACCTTAATTGAAGCAACTAGAACCATGCTAAATTAGTTCAACTTACCTAGCTATTTTTTTAGCAGAGGAGATCAATACAACATGTTATGTCCAAAACAGGATACATATTAATAAAATTTATCAAAAAATGTCATATAAAATTTAACAATAAAACTCTAATAAAATATTTTAAAATTTTGGATGTAAAGTTTATATCTTAAACATTAAGGACAGCTTCTCAAAATTTCATGTAAGGTAAATGAGAGAATATTTATAGGGTATTCAAAAACTAGTAGTGGTTATAAAATCTATAATAAGAAAACTCTTAGATTAGAAGAAACTTTAGATGACTCAACTAGAAATTAATAAAATAAGTGGTGATAACTTAGGGGAGTTAGACTTGAGTAAGATCAAGATCAACTTTTAAATCAATCAATAGAAGAGTCAACTCAAAATGAAAATCAAAGTATAAGAACATCTAAAACTAACACTAACGATCCAATTGAACAAATTATATAAAACTCAAGTCAATGAGTCCGAACTAGAACTTCTCATCGAAACCCAAGTCAAATAACATTAATATCTAAAATAGAATCAAAGACCATAGATGAAGTTTTACTTGATCTAGATTGAGTAATAGCTATACAAGAGGAGTTAGCTCAATTTGATAGAAGTTGTCTTAGTACCTAGACTTAATGATAAAACTATTATTGGTACACGATGAGTATTTAGGAACAAAGTTAATGAAAAAGATGAAATTACTAGGAATAAAGCTTATCTTGTAGCTCGAGAGTTTAGTCAAGTAGAAGGATTGGATTATGATGAGATATATGCTCCTGTAACTAGACTTGAATCAATTAAGATATTATTAGCTTGTGCAATCCATAAAGGGTTTAAATTATTTCAAATGGACATAATATTGACATTTTTAAATGAATTTATTAAAGAAGAGATATATGTAGAACTACAGGCTTTAAAAAATTAGACTGTCCAAACCATATACTCAAACTTAAAAAAACACTTTATGGACAAAAGTAAACACCTAAAACTTGATATAAAAGATTGTCTACTTACTTAAACTCTAAAGATTTTAAATAAGATAAAATTGATCCAACCTTGTTTATTAAAACTCATGATAAGGACATTATTATAGCTCAAGTCTATGTAGTTGACATTATTTTTTATTCAACATATAGTTCATTTTTAAAAGAACTTCAAAAAAAGTAAGTTCTAAATGAACTTAGTAGAACTAAATTATTTTTTAAGTTTGCAATTAAACAAACTAAGGAAGGTATTCATACATACTAAATTAAATATGCTAAAGAACTAATTAAAAGATTTAGAATGAAAAAGTCAAAAGAATTAGCAACTCCAATGATTTTAAATGCAAATTTAGATAATGAACCAAATGGAAAATCTATAGATGTTAAGTACTATAGGAGTGTTATAGATGAACTCTTATACTCAACGGCTAGTCAATCCGATATAATTTTTATAGTGAGTATATGTGCAAGATTTCAATCTTGTGCTAAAGAGTCACATTTAGCAGTAGTCAAAATAATTCTAAGGTACATAAAAGAAACATTAAACGTACGACTTTGACATCTCAAAATAAATAATTTTGACTTAGTTGGATTTACCAACTCAAACTATGCTAGATATAAGTTAGATAAAAAAAGCACTAGTGATAGTTGTCAATTCTTAAGTCAATCTTTAATTAGTTTGAGTAGCAAGAAATAATATTGTGTGGCTTTATCTACCATCAAAATTGAATATGTTGCAATAGATGAGTATGTAGCTCAATTGTTGTGAACGAAACACACACAAAAAGATTATAGACTTGATTCCAAAAGGTTCAAGTTTTAATTGATAATATTAATTCAATTAATTTAATCAAAAAACTTGCACATCATTCTAGGACTAAACATATAGAAGTTAAAAAACAATAATGATAAATCTCATTCAGTCTCATGGACTCAATCCCTGGGGGTGACCGGTCCGGTCCCACGGAAGTTTCCCACCGACCACCAGGGTAAATCGGGAAGCGCATACGGCGGCCAATCCAGATGTCCAGCATCCTTTGATTGCGTTCTCCATTTGGAAGAAAATTCTTGCAAATACGCCGTAACTGGGGATCGAACCATGGGTCTCCGGGTCACAACCCGGATGTCCTACCGTTGCACCATTGCCCCGGGGACAAACATATAGAAGTTAAACATCACTTTGTTAGAGATCATGTAGCAAATGAAAATATTAAACTTAAATATATAGAATCTAAGTCTAACATAATCAATATCTTTACTAAATCGTAGAAACTGAATTTAGTACACTTGGAAGAAGACTTGGATTGTACATAGTTAACAACTATTCTATTGCTAGTTTGACTTGTCTCAATTTCATTTTGACTTGTATTGACTTATCTTATTTTATGATGAATCACTTGACTATGTAGTGAAAGTTTTTGGCTTGTATGAACTTTTGTTGACTTGTAGCAACTTGTGATGTTACTTTAAGTTTGCTTCAATTAGTTTATCTCTTTTTCAAGTCCTACTTAAATGTTTTACTCATTTAGTTGCTTTGTTGTGGTTTAATTTATGAGTGACTTGTAATAAATATTTATTTTGACTCATGTGCTTATGAATCATTTTATCAATAAATTTTTTATCAACATGCTATATAAACAAAAAAAAATTTTAAATCAACAAACAAACTTATATTATCAAATTCAATAATCAACTAAATAAACTTAAAATATAAAAATTTTAAACCTCAAATAAACTTAAATTGAAAGTTCGATAATGTCTAAACGAATCAAACTCAAACGTATAAAAAAGAAATCAAATCAAGCTTAAATAATCATTTCAACAACTTAATTCATTTTAAACTCAACTTGACTTGGCTCATCTCAACACGATTATCTTATCAAATCAGTGGTCTCAATTACCAGAACCAAGAAGTGCACACACCAACAACATAGAAGGTTAGCCATGGGAGTATTGCAGCTTAATCTCATAATCGAATAAAAAAAAACAATAACAGAACTCAGATGGAAGCAGTAAAACAAGTGGCAACCAAAGATTAGACCTCATCAGTTAATAAGAAAGCAGCAATCCATTCAATAAAGGAACACCCAGAGAAAGATCGGAAGATCGATTGAAGCAAACTATAGGTAGCCATTCATCGAAAGCTCATATCAGATTGAAAACCCTAAAAACGCGGCGCCTAAATCTAAAACTTCGTGAAGTCCGATCTTTTACAGGAGCAAAGCAAAGCAAAGCAGCACGCTCGACCAACAAATGCGAGACGGAGATTTCCGATGAAAAGCAAACAACTCGAACGGCGCAATCGGAGCTCCAAGGGAAAAACAAAAACAAAAACCAAAAATGGCCGTCGAATCGAACAGTATGAAGAAGAAGAAGAAGAATAATAAAGGAGAGGATCTGGCGATTGAAGAGGAGAAGTTGCGGAGAAAACTCACGTAGGATCGAAGGAACGCCATCTTCCCTCCTGGAACAGGAACTCGATCACAGATTGTTATGGATGGATGAATGCTCTCTGCTCAGTGCCAGTGAAAATAACAGAAAGGGAATGATGCTACGTTTCATTTATGACATTATAATTCATAGAAAAAAAAACATATATATATATAATAAATACTAGAAAAAAGAACATATATATATATATAATAAATACTAGAATTAAATAAGCACAATATAGAATTACATAGAAAACTAAAACATTCACTCAAATTATCAAATGAAGACAATTGATACATGCTACAATTAATTAAGCTAAATAAAAACAGCTGATATAACTAAATGAAGACTCACTGATGCTAAATAAGAGGACCTGTGAACTAGAAAAAAAAAATTATATACAAAATTATTGATTTAATAAAACTGGTTTAAGATGGGAAGGAGATTTTCATCCTGCAAACAGAATTGAATAGCAAATGTGGGCGATAGAAGAGAAAAACAACATTGAGATACATGTTTCAATAATCTGGTTTCAAGGATGTTACAGAGTGATTATAAGAGAGAAGAAAAAAGTATGGTCTGTGCATTACCACATGAATTTCAGTATGTAATGAATAGTTATAGAAAAAGGCTCCTGCCATTGTTTTTCTTTTCTGGTATTAAGGCTCAATCAAATTCACTTTCTTTCACTTGTTTTTCCTCATCGTCCAGAAGGCTGCGAAATACCGATTCTGCATTTTTTGGGGAAAAAAATAAGAATACAAGTAAGATTCCGGTTCTCGTTGATAATCCTATTACCATTGATTTAGTGTTTTAGAAAAAGTAAATTGATTTCAGCACAATAGCTCAACTTGAGGAATAAATGATTAACAATCAATTTTGACATGGACAAGGCAGGTGTTGATGTCGATATCCCAAAAAAAAATTACCCTCCCGTTCAGAATATGAAATTTTAAAGTGATCTTTCTTAATAGTTTTAAGTTTTTGGAGTAAATGATTAACAAATCATGTTTAAGACTTTGAATGTTCTGAGAAAGAAGCAGAAAATGAACTAAATGGATTGTGCAAACAATGAAATCCAGAAAAAAAAAATAAATTATTTAAAACTAGGCTCATACGTTCAATCAAAACCTAGTTCACAATCTGGTCAGGCCAAAGTTACAAACTCGGTGAAGTCATGAACTTCTTAACCAAACCCATACCAAGCCAAACTAATTGATCTAGACTTCCATCTTTTTTTATGTTATTTTTGCAGTATAACTGATAAAGTTAAGCTGCTTGGACCTATAAAACCTATGAGCTGGTTGAATAACACTTAAATTGAGTAATTGGATCACAGAACACTGGCTTCATTTGATTTTCAAGAGAAGCTGATAAACAAACAAAAAGATTACAAGCTTACTTGCATCATTGAGAGAGGATTTGCAGTGTATGTTGTCTCTATTATTTTCTCCTTCTGCAAATATGGAAGAACAGTAGATCATAAGAATAACTGAAATAAGGCAAAGTCTATAACAACAGTTGTGTATACCTCCATGACAAATCCATAATGAAAAGCAACCTTCTGCACATCTTCCAAACTAAGTTCAATGGACATCTCCTGAATGAGATTTATAACAGCTTTAAGCAAGGGGAAGGTTTTGATGAGAAACTTAAGACATAATCTTAAGGAAATAGAGTACATACATCCTCAGGTGCATATGAGTCTGCAAAATGATAAAGGAGAGGACCCAAATTTATCCATACCTGTGAATTTATAAAGGCACACCTTCAATTTGAGCAAAAGAAACCAATGTTGGAGTATTTATAGGGAAAAACCATTCATGGAGATAAACAATCACGACAAACCAAATAATAGACAATTCATTCCGAAAGAGGGACATACTCCTCCAGTTTTCAGGATCTTTGATATAGTTTCAATGTATTCAACAATGTTATGTGCTGTGTCAATGAAAAAACAAGTCACAACAGCATCCCATGAACCTGCATGAAACCACAGACAATAAAGTAAGAATGTGTCAAAAACTGAAGTAAATTGTAATAACACAGTACTTCAAACAAGGCTGTCAACTAAGTGATAGTTGATAGTCCAAAACCTTTAGGAGGCGTTTGGTTCAGGGTTATCTTTGATAACCTTGGTTATCTGTCCAAGGTTATCAATGATAACCTTGTTTGGTTTAG
>JAOBBC010232434.1:0-16903 GCA_025388495.1 Curcuma longa | reverse complement strand
CCAATTTAAGTTATTAATTCCCCATCTCTAATGGAACTCATTTCCCACATTAATCTAGAAAATAATAGAACAATATTGGAAGACTTGTATAAAATTCTAGGGAAGGAAATTTGGGGAGGTTTCTCTAATTTACCGAAACAACTAAAAAGATTCAAGAAATTTCACTACTTTTTTGTGATGAAGCTCTCCGTTGATGAATCTCGCCGCTTGCTTCAATCTCCTCGTCGGTGTGGAATGATTTCGTTTAGGGTTTTGACAAGAAAATGACTATTGTTGTGTTGTGAATAAATGGAGAAGGAAACTTTAGTGAACAGATGGGGAGAAGAAGAAAGGAGGTGTCGCCGGGAAGAAGAAGAAAGTCGGACAACCGAGAAGAAGAAGAAACTTGGACAACTGGTGTCGCCGAGAAGCCGTAGCTCACGAAGCGGGAGAAGAGGCTCTGCGCACGTGGTGAGCAAAGCGGGAGAAGAGGAGAGAGGGAAAGGGTAAGTCAGTAAAATCATGTATGGGGGAGTTGAAACTAAAGATTGGGGAGATTAGGGAGTGCATGCAAACGAATACATGGCTAGGGACTGATGACGAAGACAACTTTGTTATCGGGTATTTTTAAGTAAGTTTCCCATATATTAACCTAAATATATAAATAGATTGACATTATTTAACATATTTACAAAGATAATTAATTTTAGAAATATTAATCTATTATATTATATAATTCAACCTTTTTAAAATATCATCTTAATTTTATACCTTATAGAATTATTTCATAAATGATATAATTATTTTAATATTTTTGTATCCAAGTGACACCGTTTATTTATAATAAAATCAACAACACAAAATAGAAACAAACCAACAAGGAAATAATTGAAAAATACTCATATCTCAAATTTCAATCAACCAAAGTTTATCCATAAAAAGTTACCTAACATCCCCACACCTAAGTTTTCATCTTTTTTTTTACTTATTTTTAGCCCATAAAAATCATCTCAGAATAAATCAATAAATTAATCTGGCATTTATTTTTTTTCTGACAGGAACAGCAGCAGGTTTGGTGTCAAAGCTGGCCAGACACAGGCCTGCAATCATAAAATGAATACTTAACTCTGTGCGGAAAACGACAATGGAGTAGAAGGACTGAAGGAAGAGGAGAGAGAGATTGATGATTGTAATGTTTCAGTGCTGGACAACCACGTGAAAAGATGCTTCATGTCCTGGGCAACAATGAATTGAAGCCGATGTCACACAACAAACGCTTTCCTCTTCGATAACTTGTTTCTGGTAAATTGCTCAGGTGTTCAAATCCACTCAAACTGCACGCGCGCGCGCGCGCATACACACTCAAATGTCTTCTCGTGCATGTTTTTATCGACTGAGACACCACTGTTCCTGTTCTGCGATGAATCGACTTCAAGTCTCATGTATAATTCAGTTTTCTGAATTTGATCAGTTTATTTTGTTTTTTTAATAGTAACATTTTTAGTTTATTCATTCAGTTGATTAATAAATTTAATAATATAAATTTATTTATTTATTTATTTTAAGAGCTTATTTATCTATTTATAAATTAGATACAATTTTTATTGATGAATATAATTTGTAAACTTTGTGAATATTATTCATGAATAATTTATAATACTTGTTCATAAGCATTAACGAGTTAGAACACATATGTGTTCAGACTTATTTATTTATTTAATTTTATATTTATGGAATGGATATAAGAAAGCTCGTATCGAATCAAATTCTAAGCCTACGTGTATGAACATTTGGTTCATTTACAAATTGAACAATTGAAATAAAAAAACTCTTTTTTTAATGAAAAAGTATTCGTTGAAAGAATAAAATTGTCTATTCGAACAAAATTAATACATTCAAGATGCAAAACAAAGAGACCACAACCATGATACATGTAAGATACAAGGAGCTTATTAATAGATTGACAAATATCAAAGAGAAAATGACAAACTCTAGAAAGTGTTAGGATCTTGTGAGCTAGAAGGGTGGGTTGAATAGCTTAACTTGCTTTGTCTTGATCTATGGCAGCGGAAACTTCTTGCGAATCAACCACACTACAAATACAACGCTAGAATGATTTTACTTGTTATCTGTTTTCTTGAGATGACTAATCCAAGAGTCCACTCTCAGCTCACCACTTCCACTAAACCTTCTCCTTCTCGGATAAATTCTGAAGACAGAGAAACCTTCTTACAGTAGGATTACAATGTCTTGCAAGAACAATAAAAAACAAAAAGAAGAAGAAGAAAAAAGAAGTTTTACAATGATCTTGAGAGATTTGCTTTTTCTTCTTCTAGGGATTGCTTCAAGTTGTGTAGTTGAATACCAGATAGATTCTTCAACACTTTAGTAAGAAAAGTTGAAGCAAAATAACATGAACAGTACCTATTAACGACTAATTCTCACCATTTAAATATGTTCAACTTTTTTTGAGATCAGTCGACTGATTTCTCATACTAGTCAACTGATTTGGTTAGCGATCAAATAATGACTTCTGAACCTTCTAAAATAGTGTATGATTTTATCAAATTTTAAATGTCAGTCGACTGATTTTATACATCAGTCGACTGTTATAAATAGTTGACTCATCAGTCTAATTGTCTTTGATTCTCTTTTGTTTGCTTTCGAAATAGAATCAGTCAACTGATATAGAGAATCAGTCGAATCGATTCTATTCTGTTTATTTCTGAAATAGAGAATCAGTAGAATCGATTCTATTCTGTTTGTTTTCAAAACAAACTGATCAGTTGACTGATATAGAGAATCAATCGAATCGATTCTATTTTGTTTACTTTTGAAACAGACTCAACCAATTGATATGGAGAATCAGTCAAATCGATTCTATTTTAGAAATCGATTCTATTCTGTTTGCTTCTAAAATAGAATCAGTCGATTGATATGGCGAATCAGTCGAATTAATTCTATTTTGTTTACTTCTGAAACCGAATCAATAGACTAAAGTTACTTATTAGTCGAATCAATCCTTAAATCAATTCGACTGACATGGATATCAGTTGACTCGTATTTAGAATTCAAGCTAAAAACTCAGTATCAACCGATTGCTTATTACCTTCTAATCGATTGATACCAATATCAGTTGATTGGATATCATTACCAATTGACTGATGAAAATTTTCACTAAATTCGTCTAAATTCATATAGGGATCTCTATGCGAAAAACAATAACAAACGCAGCGGGAAATATGATCTCTTCTAATGATCCATATGAAAAATTCATACAAAGTTTAACTAAGAGCTATGCCTTTGTTGTGTGCCCTTAGCGTATTCATAAATGACTATTTGACATGATTAATTAGGGTTATATTGGACTATTTTGACCATATTTTATATCATAAATTAGATTTTGATCTTATTTCTGTAACTTGGATGAATTTTAGATTTTTATTCTATTTTTTTTATTAATTTAAGGTAATTTTGGGATATTAATTTGTAGTATTTGATTTTGCAGGAAATTAGGATGAAGATAATAATTTTTAAAAAAATTTAATCAAGCCCAATTGTAAAAAATTAAAATCAAGCCAAAGAAATCAAGTCAGAAAGCCCATAAACGGGCTTAATTTAGAGAAAAAAAATTAATTTTGATTTGAGTCTGGTTCGAATCGAGTTTAGTATGGTTCAAATTTGGCTTAATTCGGTTCAGTTCATTTGAGTTCAGCAGTTCAATGCGAGTTGGATTTTGGTTCAGCTTGGGTTCAAATTGGTTCAACTCAGGGTTCAATTGAATTGGTTTCTACGGCTCAATTCACCCGGTTCAAACCAAGTTCTGGCCCGATTCAGCGATGGATTTATAAGCTTCATCGGTCCATCAACTCAAAGGGGGGCTCAGCAAAAATTGGTTTTCTTCTCCCGATCGCGACAACTGTAGCTTCTCTTTTCTTCATTCTTCATCGCAATTCCGGCTGAGCTCCTAGCATTCCTTCTCCCCTCCATCACCTCCTTCTCCGATTCCCGATCAGTACAGTGCAGCGGTGGCAGTAGCTTCAGTCGACAAGCGCTAACCATTCGCCTCCCATCCCCTATTGTTATG
This sequence comes from Curcuma longa, assembly GCA_025388495.1. Lineage (NCBI taxonomy): Eukaryota > Viridiplantae > Streptophyta > Magnoliopsida > Zingiberales > Zingiberaceae > Curcuma > Curcuma longa. The sequence continues at coordinate 12,837 of JAOBBC010232434.1, read as the reverse complement.
CTCCGCCGTTGTGAGCGATTGTTCTAGCGAGCGGTGGCCAGCGATAGCTCGATCCTCCTCATCCACAGAAGCGCCAGAGGTAGCTGGTCCCTATCGGTGATTGTAGCGGAGAATTAATCAATCTCTATCTGCGATTGTAGTAGAGGACCTCTGTCAGCTTCGACCTTCGCCAGTCATTGAAAAAGGGCAAGGTAAAGGGGGTTTTCATTTTTTTTTTTATTTTCTGGTGTCTCTGTTGACGATTGTAGCAAGGCATTAGGGCAGAGGCTAAGCTCCGTCGCCTTCATCTTCTCCGTTCACGTTCCACTGTGAGTGATTGTTCCAGCGTGACTCATCCTCCTATTGGCGTGATTCAACCGGAATGGTGCCTGCTCCTTCTTTTCTGTGTTGATCCGGGAACATCAACTTCCCTGTCCCTCCTTAGTTGGTACCGATTGGGGAAGATCCTAACCCTAACTCTAACCCTAATTCTAACTTAGCTTTGTTCATTACTTTTCCTGCTCGGTTCCGTTTATGAATCAAAACCCCCATTTAATTGATTGTGTCTGTTATTTGTGTGTTGGATAAATGATTGTGAACTTAAGTTGCTAACAATCTGAATGTTAAACTTGATGTATGAATTGTTGGATTTGAATGAAATAAATGATTCGAGATTTGTATTAAATGTTGATCTTGGATGGTATGTTTTATGGGAATGTTAGCCAATATTGTGATTTGGTAGTGTTTGTGATTTATAAGCCTATGGATTGTGTTGTGATTAAATGTAACTCAGGTTGTATGTTGAACCATGGAATATAATGAATTGAATTTGTATGTTGAACCATTGATATTTGGTTGAATGTATAGGCTTGGAATTAGCTTAAGGATTTAGGTTGTATGTTTGCAAATGATGTAATGAAACATAGTTGATGTTGAACTTGTAGTGATGTTTGGAATTGAGTTGTAGCCGATTACATGATGTGTAGTGTTTGTGATTCGATAAATGGATGGTGTAAATTTGATTAATGTTCATGAACAAAGTATTTTGTATTGTATGTTGTACATTATAACTGTTGTATATTGTATTTTGGTACATGATGTGAAATTCATGTTGTATGTTGAATTTGTGTGTGATAATCAAATAGAATTCATGTTTATGTTGTGATGATGTATAGTGTTGATTATATTTTTGTTTAGATAATTCATGTCTGGTTGTGTATGGTTTGTGGAGTAATTTATAAATTTGTGGAACTTGTTGTATGTTAATGTAAATAGGATTGTTGATTGAATGTATCATAGGATTTAAGAGTTATTTATGATTAATATTCTTTTGGTAAATTGTAGGATTTAATTTTTAATAAATAGATTTTGTAGATGGTTAGGAATGACTAAGGATGATCAACAAATAAAATCCCCGTATCATATGTCTATGATAGAGCTTCCATCATTGAATCCATGAGAGATAACTCGGACCTCTACTATATTACCTGAGTGATAATTAGGAGTTTGGTTAATTATAAATTTTAGTTTTGAAGGGTGTGAGTGACAAACAAAACAAACAAAGAAAATGAACAAATAAAAATAAATAACATAACTAAAACACACCCCATCACATATCTCGCTAGTCCTTGGTTCGCCGGATCTCTACACAATCAAAATGGTCGTGTCTCTAATAGTATCCACATGAACACGATCTCGATCTCAGAGATGAACCACCTTAGTTGTGTTAGCAACTTAGGATGATTCATAAGACAAGAGGACCAAAACACACAAACTTGTGTCTTTTTGACCAAGAAGAAGGAGAGGAGGAAGAAGAAAGATGATAAGCACTATATCTCTTTTGAAAATTGCAAGAAGCCTTTTATATTCATCCAATGAATATAAAAGTTCTTTGCCCCTCGAGCTTCCCCTCCTCTTAATGCCCATAAATCACAATGAATACCAAAAACTCTTGGTATTCTTTTTGGCTCTTCATCTTCTATTCATCCAATGAATAGAATGTCTCTTGGCCTTCCTCTCTAATAATATTTCAAACGTTTTAATGAACATTATCCATTATTAAGTGGTTGAGTCTAATCTAAATGAGTCTAACTCAAATTAGACTCAATCCCAAATCCAATTGGATTCACTTGAGTCTAACTTAATTAATCCAATTCGGATCATATTTTAGTCAAACTAAAATCAATCAATTTGTGAAGCATCATGTTCTTTGTGTGTGACCCAATAGGTTCTCGTAATGTTGACAATGTATCTAAACCACTTTAGATATATAAACAATAAGTGGCATCTAGCAATGTATATATCATTGCTACCCAAGTGATGAGAAAGTCGAGATCCGACCTAATATTCCTGTGTCTATTATAATGTTTGATGATGTTCTTCTATCCTCGATATCTAGATTGATCAATGAGGCATAAACCGTGTCATCCTCGATATCAATCTTTGTATTTCTTGATCTCTGAGTAGACTCACTCAAGCAAATGAGCTCAATATCTCATATTGACTCATTTGAGTATGACTATGCATTTAGTAGTCCTACTCGATCAAGGGGCCTACAGATATCACTTCCGTCATATGAGAGGGATAGATCCCATCTACATCACTCACAACTCTTCGTATAATTCGTTGCATACCTAGTGATCGCCTTTATAGTCCACCTTGTTACGGGTGATATTTGACGATACCAAAGTACATAACTCCTTATGTAGGGAACTATAATGACTTCAGGTCTAAGGACTATTCATACCAATGGTTACATAAGAAAGTTTATGACACTCATATAACGATCTATAAAACTTTCTCATGACAGGTCAATTCAGTATATATTCTCTAATATATACTCATATATCAACGTGATATCAGATCTCCATGACTTGTGATTTCAAGTTATCAATTAACCTATATGCTAGTCTAGTATTATTCTTGAATATTAATACTTGAATAGAAATAGTTAAGAGTAGTGTTCTCTACATCATCTCACTATCAATTCAACTAATTGATATGATGTAGATTAGAACCTACTACCCAATGATATTATTATATTTAATAATTTGACACAAACATGAAATAAATATAATAACTAATATTTATATTTATTAATAATAGAATATGATACAAAAGTCCCTAGTCAATCATCACATAATTGGCTCTAGGGCTTACAATCTATCGTTGAAAAGACTAACATATTAATAGTATACATTTGACTGAAAAATAATAATATCAATGATTTTATTTTGAAAATATAAATTTCTATTTGAAAGCATATATTTATTATTTTTTATTTTAAATGTTCAAAACTAGAACTTGAAGATCGATACTCATTGGAATAAACTAGCCCAAACAACAATGGTGTAACAACTATTCTAAAGGCACAACCAAAATCTCTTAGTGGAATAGATGGTCATTTAGTTCTAAATCTAGATTACTCATTTTAACTAGGAAAAATAAAAAATAAGACTGGTTTGGAGTGAATTAGTTGATGTCACAATAGTTTGGAGGATATGCCATTCAAAACAAGGAGACGAAAATCGACCCTATAATCAAGAAACTCTTGAAAAAGTGTCACACAAACAAGTAAGCATTGTAGCGCCTATCAATCCTATATGGAACAAGTATCCCTTTTTCACCAACAAACACATCTCTTCATATGCATGCATATATGTGATACATACATCCTTCATAAGCAGTAGAAATTAATTTCTGAACAACACCAACAACCATACAATCTACTTTGAAATGAGGAAGCTACTTTGGCGACCGGACATAACTCAAAACAGCATACACGGTCTGTATCATAGTAAATACAAATAGGAGAACAGCCCAAAGCAATGAAATAGCTGCCCAAGGATTACTAAAGTAATCACGATTCAACCTTTCACGCCATTTGTTGCATCTAGTGTCACGGTGCTTCCTTATGGCCATGACAACGTGCTTAAGGTAGAAATTATCAATATCACAGGCGATGACAAACATGGCAAGTTTGTTAAAGAGATTGGCAACTACTTGGCTGTCCCCTAAACAACTAATAATGATTTCATCTTGTTGAAGCAATTCGACATCTGCTGCAGTATTGATGAGGCAATCCATAAACCGCGCATAGCATGTAACATAGAACTCGGAATCCATCAAACATTGCTCGTACGCGATAAGATTTTTCAAGAACGAGTTGGTGCGGTCGTCTATTTGAAGTTGAGGAATCTCCAACTTACCATTTTGAAATGTAATGTCCAGGAAACTCTTGGCTCCCTTTTTTATTTCGAAGTAAATCCCAGCTTCATTGATAACTGTAGCACTGGGAATCCATGGTAAGGCAGAGACAATAAGATCCTTCTCCGAGTTAGCACCTCGAACAGTGCGTAGCTTGTTCGCCTGCGATAACAAAGACGAGCACAACTTTGATGGCCATGATACGAATACTGTTTTAACTGGCTTAGCGTTGCAGAGGCAACTAAATGTGGAAGACTGAGTGCCATTGTCATTGACATGGTTTCTTGTTGGATCAATGCAAGAAAGAAGAAGATGAACTATGTGGTGAAAAGTCTCATTGTCGGAGGGAAGTTCCAAGTTACTTGAGGTACTAATGCGGATGAACTCTAATGTTAGATTTTGAAAGGGATCGGAGAGAGGAAATGCAGACTCGTACAAAGTTTCAAGAAGAAAGAAAGGAAGCTGGTTTTCCAGCAAGAAGATATCTTGTACTACTCCTAAGTGAGTCCAAATGTTACTCTCTTCTGAAATCTTCATCTCTGTGTTCCACTGCATTATTGTAAGCATCAGAAAGCATCCGTCCAGCAACATCATTTCCGCGAAATCCTTGCTGCTCATCTTCACTTCTTCCGAATAGGCATCGCGTGCTCGTGTTTCCAGCTTCTTGATCCGATCCAGATAGTCCACCAAGGCCACACCAGGGTTCTTCTCGAGGACAAACTTGAGGTACTTCCATTTGAGCTGATTCATGTCCTGTAGATGACATTTGTCACGGTGGTAGGGGCCGAGCGAGACGTGCAATGGCTCATAGGCTTGAGGGTCGGCACTTTTCAAGATATCTGGCACTCTATATATTGTTGGCTCTCTGTTTCTGTCCCTAAATTTTGTGTTTGACAGCCTCTTCTCCAACGAGACTACCCAGTCCATATCCACCGATGTCTCAATCCCCTCATCTTCTGTGATATTCATCTTGATTCCAAAGGATTTCCCCTTCAAGATTATGATGACAGAGGAAGGAAATAGCACAAAGGAAGAAGAATGGATCAAGTGACGGATAACAATAAGTTAAAAACCAACCTCAGAAAGCTTTCGCTAGGCTAAAGTAGCTCTATCTTTCAGCTGCTGCTGGATTGCTTTCTTGACGAATTGCTACTTTATCACACAAAGCAAGGTCCTATATATAGACTGTTGAGATGATTATTATTTACACCAAAGAATGTGCATTCCGAACTTTTTTTTATTTGATGAACAGATCAAAGTTTTACTTTGTTCTTTTGCCAGTCAAATAATTTTGATTCAAAATTAAACTACTTCCGCATTTTAGCAAAGGACGTATTCAAAATTATGGAATTCTAAAAAAAAACATGTATTTGTTATTTTTCAAAGGACGCCCATGTTTTCAATAATACCTCTCCCACCAATAACTTATTTCATTTTCTCAAGCATCGGAGCCCGTGAATATCCGAGCCATTCAAAATGTGATGTTGAGCTTCATGCTTACCTTACCTATACTTGTTTTACATATAATTCTTCCCTTACAAAATATATATTCTGGCGGGATAACAACAGAGTAAAAAAGTTAAAAGAAAAACTTTAAAAATCAACGTTCTCCAAATAAAATTGATTAAGATTTTAGCATAGCAACTCATTCAATATTTTTTTATTGGTTCTCTTTGAGATTTTCTCATATATGTATTTTACCAGTTATAGTCTTTTTTTTTAATTTGTAATATGAATCTATAATATGAAAAAAATATAGTGTACAGAAATCTGTAATATGAATTTATAACATTTTAGTGGTTGTTAAAAAACCATTTGAGGATGGTTTTTATTGATTATAATTTACATTTATTTATAATATATTATTTTAGGGTTTACTGTCCATTGCTGTGTAATTCAGGATTTTAAAATGGTCAATTGATGTTGTAAATACAACCATTTGAATGTAAAATATTTGTTTTCTGATATGAAATATTATGTGCCCACCCAATAGAAAAAAAATAAAATTTTGGAGGTTTTGATTTTTTTAGACCTACTATTTACTGCTGAACTTTCAAATATAGAAGAGATATAGTAGTTTTGATTATTTTTTTCAACCCGTAACACAGTGGTGCTGATCATTGTAACTTAGCACCACTGTGTTGTTGATCATTATAATCTAGCACAATTATGGTGCGCAAAAATATAAACCAGCACCACAATAATGCTAGAATATTGTAGTGTTGGAATATAAATTCCAACACCTCATTTCTAATTTTTCAAAATCAAGCATCAAGGTGGTGCTGATGATTTTAATTCAACACCATATTGGTACTGAACTTTCTAGCACCACGTTAATCAAATTGTAGTGTTGATCATTTCAACTTAGGACTATTGTATTTACTAAATTTTCAAATCTAGTATCATCTGATTCCTTCAACCCAACATTATGTTGTTTCTGATCATTCCAACCCAACACCATATATGTATTGAACCTTCTAATCTAGCACCACAACCTCTAATCTTGCACCACAATGATACTGATCATTCGAACCCAACACCACATTGGTATTGAACCTTCTAACCCAATACCACACTCTAACCCTGCACCATTCGAACCCAATACCACATTGGTATTGAACCTTCTAACCCAACACCACTGTCTCCAATCTTGCACCACATTGGCATTGATCATTCCATTTCAGAACCATTTTAGTGCTAATCATTCCATCCCAAAACTAAATGATCTTGTTCTGAAGTGTCTATCTATAATCAGACTTTGTGTTAATTGACACAGATCTATAACTTTTTATAGAAGGCTTAGAACTAGGGTTGCACACTATCTCTACCTTCTTTACACTCCCCTCTTCCAATCCATATTCAAGTTTCAGGATTCCAAATTCCCTAGGTCCATTAATGAGTTTGGCCAAAACCCATTGATGATCTTAGCCAGTTCTAATGGGACTCAATCCAAATCCTATAGATTTTTACAGTGCTCCTCAATCCCATAGTGCCCTAAAGTCTCAGATTCAAGGCCTTCCTAGCCATTCACAAACTACTTTAAAAAATTTAGTTTGCGTACCAATTGACATAGACCCATAACTTATTGTAAGAGGCTCGTAATTAGGCTCGTATACCATCTCTACTTTCTCTACACTCCTCTCTTCCAATCCATATCTAGATTTCAGAATTCTAAATACTCTAGGTCAATGAATGAGGTTTGTCAAAATCCATTAATGGCCTCATCCAGCTCTAATGAGACCCATTCCAAGTCTAGTATGTTTATATAGTGCCCTTAAGTCCAACCATCTCTAAGTTGTTAGCTTCAAGTCCTTCTTACTCGTTCACACTTTGTTTTTAAAAATTCAGTCGGTGTACCAATTGGTCTTGATCCTACGAAGCCAACACCACAATGGTGTTGATTCATGGAAACCACACCACTATGTTGTGATTTCTCCAACATATTAGTTTTGATCTTTGAACACCACCACCACCACCCAAGTTCTGTTCTTTGCAAACTAGCACCACTATTTTTCAATTTTTTTTACAACTAGTATCACAATGATGTTGATCCTTGGAAACTAGTGTTAGGATCTGTGGAAGCTAAGGGGGGATGAATAGCTTCAATCGCTTCATCTCAATGAAGATGCATACAACAAAAACTTAAAATAAATACAACACACAATTGCTAACAGATATGGTTTTACTTAGTTCACCACCTCCCAAAGCAACTACATCCAAGGCCTAGTCCTAACGACTACCACCACTAATCTTCTCCTTCTCGGATACCTTTCAGAGACAGAGAAACCTCTTACAACAGATTTTACAAGCAATACAAAATAAATACAAGATATAAATAGAAATGAAAGTGGAAATAACTTTACAAGCAAAACTTTTCTTTGCTTGCTCTTTTATTGCTTTGGATTACTTTTGATGGTGGAAAATATAGTAGCACTTCATCCCCAAACTTTAAAGAATCGTCTCCTTCAAAACACCTCAAAATCTTCTTTTATAAGATTGTTGTTCGGGCTAATTTTCACCTAATAGTCGACTGATCTTACCTATCAGTCGGTTGCCCTGTCGAATCTGATCATTTAAACCTACAGAACAACTATTTCTTGACATATTTGACCACCATCAATCGGTTGTTAAATCCTATATAGTCAACTAATCAAGAACAGTCGAATCCCAGAGTCGAGTCAAAATGCTTCTATTTGGTTTTGATTGACATCAGTCAATTGATACCCATGATCAATCAACTAGTATTTGAGTTTTACAAATCCCATAACTTGAATAGAAACTTTTTCTCTATTTGCTATAGTAACAATCGATTGTTACTGTTCATTAGTTAAGTGGAATTTAGCAAACTTTAGTTACTGTAGTAAACCCTAAAGTTACTATAGCAAATCCTAAAAACACCTTAAACCTCCAATTTCGAGGTTTAGAGTTCATCGATCAATCGATATCTCTATCAATTAATTAATACTCTTATTTCAGTCTTATCAAGGAGTAAGCTTAAACAACTTAAACAAACCTATTTTAGTAAAAAATATAGAAATCAATCGATTGATTTTTGTATTAGTTGATTGATACTTAAAAATCGGTACTTTTAATTTTTAGCCCGAATTTCAAAAGTACATAAGTAATTTTATATTTTTTGAAAAATCATGAAATTTCATATAGACATTACTTATGTCAACTACTATTAGAGGAAAATAGTTTTATTTGAAAATACATACTCTTATTTTTTTTTAAATGATATAAAGTTAGAAACCATTAAAAATTTTAATATTTCACTCTAACTTTGTATTAGCCTAATCAATAGTGATTCCTATCAACAAATAGACTTTACTAAGATTTTTTAAAATAATTTTGAAATGTCTTTCAAATGAAATTTTTAATTATGATCTATGGGTTAAATGCACATAACTTGCATATTAACTTTCCCCATGGTTGAATAACATTCGATTCATTTGTTTTGATGAAACATAGATCAAATAGATGCACTAAATCAACATCTTGAGTTTTGATCTTCATCCTTACATCTCACTTGTGTCTAATGTGTGACACACACAAGTCATCCTATGGTATATGTGAGATGTGAAATTGATTTTATCTAAAACTAAGGGATCATGCATCTCTATCTAGACATGCATTATAATTTTACCTAAGATGATATCCTTTATCCTTAATTATAGAGATTTAAAATTTATGCATGAGAATGAGTATGACATACATCAAATGCATATTTTTCAAAAGAGAATCTATGATCCTCAAATAATACATGTATGACATGGCATGTCTTAATTTTCATGGAAAGATATATAAGAAATGATAACATGACAAATGGCATGGCGCACATAACTTGACACGTATAACACAATAGTATGAAAATACCTAAATGGTCAATCTAAGCGTTATCAACTAATCTTTATATCAAATACTAGATTTGACATAAGTGGTCATATCTCCTTCAAATGTACCAAAAATCCACATTTGACACACTTAATAATTCTAACTTATTTATGCCGATTTCAATCAATCTTAAGACTTCAATTCTTATTGGCATACTAGAGAATCTTCAAGGATTACATTAGAAATCTTATTTTCAAAACATCACTATATCTTAAAAATATCCTAAAATGTCAACTTTACCATGGTCGGGTTACCCTTCTAATTAGGGTTGGCACACCCTATAACTATATAGTGTGAAGAGATCACACTCTTAGAAACCCAATATATATTAGAGCTCCTTAGGTGTATTAGGTATTCACTATGGATAACCTCCCTAGATACCTTCCTAATGATTTCCTAAGCTTTTTAAAAGTTTTCGTTGTGGTATCATCAAGATCCTCTAGAGATGGCCTCCCTTGTAATGACTCCACTCCTAGACTTAGGATTAGTTTCATAGCTATATAGAACCTATGTTATGAGGTCATGCATTCCTTGGGCTTAGGTTTATATCTAAACCCATCTTGTCCATAGATGACTCTTGTCTATCTAAATGTAGATTTTACATCTTGGACTATGTGATCTTATTTGTCATTTTCTCTAGAGTCTTCTCCAATTTATCAAGTTTAATTTTGACCTCAAAACTTGATTTTCAATTTCTAAAGAGTTGATCCTGTTAGTGCAATCAATCTCTAGGATTTTGATGTTTGTTTAAATAATGTATTTAATGGAGTCTGATCAAGGTTGACCTAGTCAAGTGAGAAGTCTAGTCGGGTCAAGGTTGACCAAATGACTAATAAGGGAGAGGTACTGGCAGGTCAAGGTTGACCTAGGAAAAGAGAAAGTTCAAATAGGTTAAGGTTGATTGGATGCTTAGCAATAGGAAAAATCCTAAGGGATTGAACCTTAGGTATTGAGAAGTCTTAGAGGAGTGAACTTTAAGTAAGAGAAAACTCCTAAAAAAGTGATCCTTAGGTAATGAGAAGTCTTAGAAGAGTGAACTCTAAACAAGTGTGACCGAAATAAGATTTTCGATCGGTCGTGCTAGCATATTTTGATAAACCAAAGTATAGTGTCACTTCTATCAGAATGAAAGATCATGAGGATGTGTCTTAGTTGAGACAACCTTAGGTGTTGATTAGACTAAAGAAACCAACTAAGGTTTCTAAGTAGAGATTAGACAGTCTAACTGTCAAAATAACTTATGCATCTATATAATTGTTTCTAACTCTATTATTACTATGCTTGTTATACTAACTTAGTTTTGCAAGTCAACAAAAATTAGGATTGACTAAAGGTATCAGTTGACTGAATAGTAGGTTCAGTTGATCGATTGATTTAGTCGACTGAAAGATCAAGCGACTGAATGTTCAATCGATTGAACCAGGAAGATAGATACAGATCTAGCCGATATTAGCAAATAAGAAAAACAACATTCAGTCGACTAATAAACTGGTTCAGTCTATTGAACCCATTTGGAAAGAGTAGATTGGATGAGATTGAATCAATTAACAAAGAAAATATTGGCGATCAGTCAATTGATCAATAGGATTAGTCGACCGAATAAGCAGATATGGTAGGAGTGAGTGGATCAGATCAAAGCACACAGGGCAACTTGAGGTTGAGTTGCCTGGATGGTTCAATCAACTGAACAAGATCAACCAAATCAGTTGACCTAACGAAGCATATAAAAGAAGTCTTGAGATTAGAAGCTTTGGATCAATTCTCAATGATCTGTTTATCTTATTTGCTACTCCAATTCATATAAGTACAACTGTTGCAATGCCGAGAGGTTCTCCGACAATCACGACGAAACTTCAATCTAAAATTTATCAGTATATTATTCTTTTGTACTTACATTCTTCTTAAAAAGGAATAGTAGTTTCTTTTATCTCTCTCATTTCTTGTACGCATTCTCTTTTTCTCCTAAAATTTTCGGAGAGAAAGTTTTTTAGTGAATTGCTCATTCGTATATGGTCCAAGGTGTTGTTGCAATGAGCACTAGTTTGTCCTCAGAGTTTTGATGTTTGACATTATACTTAGGTCTGGTCAGTTTAACTAAGGGTTGATCTAAATATAATCAAATATTTGGATGTGAGTGAAGTCTAGTCAGATCAGTTTGACTAGAAGACTAGCAAGAAATCCTAGTCAGTTGGATCGGGTAAGAAGTCCTAGTCGATTAGACTGGGCAAGGAGAAGTCCTAGTTGAGGTGAGGTAGGAAAAGTCCTAATCGCAGCTAGGTAAAGGAAGTTCTGATCTGGAGAATTAGGCAAGGAAGACCTAGTTTGGAGGACTGGGCAAGGAAGTTCTGATATGGAGGATTAGACAAGGAAGTCCTGGTGAGTGAAGCTGGGCAAGGAAGTCCTAACTAGAGGTTGGGCAAGGGAAAGTCCAAACAGGTCAAGGATGATTGGATGTTTGGCAGGTGAGAAGTCTACCTATGGAAGTGACTAGTCCTAATTGGAGGTTAGGCAAGAGAAAATTCAAGTAGTATATTTGGCAGGTGGGAAGTCTACCTATGGAAGTAATTAGTCCTAATTGGAGATTTGACATAAGTAAACCAGTAGGTTAGACCTATAGGGTAAGACTTAGGTAAGCCTAGTAGGTTAGATGGAGTATAGGTAGGCTTATATTACTTATTTATTTGTATGCTGATATTGCAGGGATTAGGAGCTGGAAGCAAGATGGAGGAAGCATAAGAGAAGTAAACAGAAGCAATCAAACTAAGTTCAGGGTCAACAACGGTCAAACTCGAGTTGACTGAATCCGGACACCCGGATGTTACTCTAGGTGCTTGGACTGTTCAAGTGCCCTTGGATGGTCCAGGCGCTCGGATCAAGAAAAATTGACCCCGATAAAGACCAAAGAGATCAGATTGGATCGGATCCAAGCATCCGGAAGGGTCTATATAAGGAGCTTCAGCGTGGAGCACCAGGCTAACCCTAATTCCTACCATTCTTCATCCTGCGGTGTCGCTAAACACGAACAGGGCCAAGCTTGTGCGATCGGGGAAGCTTTAGGAAGAGTGTGTTGTGCTCAAGACTTTCGGATTGACCTCTACATGATTATTTGATCATTTCCTTTTAAGTCTTACATTTTACACTTATATTTCATTATTATTATTGGACTGTAAGACAGTCCGGAAAGGAGACTATTAGTGGATAGACGCCTTCTCGAGCATAGACCTTGGACATACTAACCCTGGGAGTTAAAAATCAAGT
>JAOBBC010232174.1:0-16924 GCA_025388495.1 Curcuma longa | reverse complement strand
ATTGCCTAACTTTAAACATGGTTTAGCCAAACATTGAAACTCAATGCACTTGGGGCAACTATTGCACCAACACAGAACACACCATAATCGATTGGGCTATCGATTATGGCCAACGGTAATCGATCGGTTGATCGATTACAAGCTTAATGAGGAATGAAGTTAGCGATCTGTAATCGATCACCTGATCGATTACCATATCTTAATCGACCAACGGATCGATTAAGATATGTGGTAATCGATTGTTGCTTAGACTTGATCGATTACACAGTTTACAGAGAAAAGAATTACGACGTTTAATCGATTAGGCCATTTCTGATCATGTTCAGACTTCTGCTCTACTCATTTTGTTTCTTCTGATATTGCTTTGCTAATCCATATGAGTTTGTAGATAAAGTTTGAACTCGAATGAAGAATAGGAAGAGTCAAGGTTTGACTTTCTATTATGGTAATTTATTGACCTTTGGTTTTCAGGTAAAAGACAGCGGGAAACTGAGCTGCACACAGTGTGCTAAGAGGAGCGTGGTCCAGCAACTGGAGGAGACCTCAATGTGGTGCTTGAGAGCTCAGATGGCTCAGCAAGGTTCAGTGTGCAGTGGACTCAGGCGACCGTTGAATGAGCAAAAGTGAGGAGACTAAAAGAAGAGATGAAGGAGAAGTGAGAACGACTAAGAACAAACGAGGCTGTGTGTGTGCTTGTGCTGTGTTCTCTGCTTGCTTGCGTTCATTGCTCTTCTTTGAAGCTCTCTGCCTGAGGTGGTGCAAGGAGCTGGTGCCTTGCTCTCAGGAAGTTTCTAATTGAGGTTTTATGTGTTGAGGCTGTGCTGTAAGTTCATTATTTAGTTTGGCCTCAATCTTCTTCTATAATCTCTGTACTTAATATATATCATTGAGATTGGCTGTGGAGAGATCACTCCACCGAGAAGGAGACTTCATCTAGCCGGATTCATTCGGGGTGTGATCTACCGAAGATCAAGGGATCGTCCACCTTACGGACACGCCGAGGAGTAGGGGCAACTTATCCCCGAACCTCGTATATCCTAGTGTTTGCATTGCTTTCGATTTATTTTCTTCTATTTTCCGCTGCATACTAAGTTTTTGTAGGAGAAAATCGAGTTTCAAAGAGAGGCTATTCACTCCCCCTCTCTAGCCATCTCCCGATCTTCAACAGTTTACATATGTAGACTACGAAAGACTAAGCTACCTTTTCGATCTATCTCTATAGATCTTAATCCCAAGGATATAGGTTGCTTCTCTCATGCCTTTCATGAAGAACTTTTGACCAACCATAGTTTGACTGACTGTAGAACAGGCACATCATTTCCTATTATTAAAATGTCATCAACATATAATATCAGAAATACGATCGCACTTCCACTAACCTCCTTATACACAAAGGGTTTGTCAGATTTTGTGAGAAATTAAAATCTTTAATTTTCTCATCAAAATGAATATTCCATCAAGTTACAAACTTGGCTTTTATGAAATCCATTTTTGACTTTATGGCTATTAACCATTTATCCATTTAAGAACTTTTCAGTATTTCTTCATAATCAGTAGATTCCTCATCCTCAATGAGTAATACAGTTCACTTAGGAGAAATCCATATCTCTTAGGAATATTGCGTGTCCTACTAGATCTATGAAGAGGTTGTGTCTCTATAGGTTTAGCTGATGACTCATCACTATAAGCAATCGATTGTGATTCTTGATTAGGTGTCTCAACAATGTTTATTTAAGTCTCTTAAACTTCACTAAGTTTTAACTATACCTTCACTATTTCTTGTAAGAGAAACTCTTTCTCTAGGAATATAGTATGCCTTGAAACAAATATTTTTATTCCACGAGAAAATAGAATTAGTAACCCCTTATTTCCTTAGGGTATTCAATAAATAAATATTTATTAGACTTATCTTCTAGCTTATCTGATACATTCCTCTTCACATAAGTATGACAACCCCATATGTTTAAGTAAGATAAGTGAGATTTTACTATTCTATATTTCACATGGAGTAGTAGAGACTACCTTAGTCGGGGCTCTGTTTAACAAGTAAACAGTCATCTCGAGTGCGTTACCCAAAAAGGATCTGGGAAGACTTGCATGGTTTATCATTGACCTCACCATGTCCAACAAAGTTTGGTTTTACCTCTTAGATACACTATTATGGTGAGACATATACGGTGGAGTCCACTGAAATGATATTCCATTATCTCTCAGATAATCTTGAAACTCTTGACTTAAGTGTTCACCATCTTGATCGAATCAAAGTATCTTAATACTCTTGTCAAGCTGTTTCTTTACTTTATTTCTAAATTTTTTAAACTTTTCAAAGGTCTCAGATTTGTATTTGATTAAATACATATACCTAAATCGTGAATGAACATCGATAAAGGTAATGAAGTAGCTATAACTTTCTCGTGCTTGAGTTGATATTGGACCACATATGTCAGTATGTATAAAGTCAAGCAACTCTCTCACTAGTTCACCATTTCCAGTAAACGGTAACCTAGTCATCTTGCCCTTAAAGAATAATTTACATATATCAAATGAATCTAATTCAAATGATTCCAAATTACCAACCCTTTGGAGTTCGAATATGTGTTTCTTACTTATATGGTCAAGATGACAATGTTATGAGTAGGAGGTTAACTGATTATCCTTTTGAGCACGCTTGTTGCTTGTCTTGATATTGAATGCTTCGTTAGAAATATCTAACACGTAGATACCATTACTTAATATTTCGGTCCCATAAAAAACTCCATTCAAAGTTATGTAACAACAATTGTTACTAAAAGTCAAATTGAACCTTTTCTATTTAAGTAAAAAATAGAAATGATATTCTTTATTAAAACAAGAACATAGTAATAATTTTTCAACTATAAGACAAGTATTCTACTATCTCTTAAACTCTATATGTCATCACATATATGAGAGTTGCACTCAATATCTAATACCTGAGTGTCTGAGTAAATAGTATGACATTCAATTACGAAAATACCTGAAGCTGATGAGGCATCACATGTGTACTTTCCCTTCACGAACTCAAGATAAAACTTGCAATTTCAGATTTGAGAACAATTCTTAAATTCTTATACTAGTCCAAGAAGTTAGGGTCAGTTAACATGTTAGTGTCTAAAATAGTGCGCAAGTTCAAAACATGGTATGTGTAATCAGTTAATCTAGAAATACAATCGAGCATATATAAGAGATGATTTGTAATGTATTTGTAAATAATTTACATACATTTATTGATTTTATTTATTTTATGAATTCATTATTTTGAATTCGAGAGATAGTAGATTCTCTTCAAATGAGTTAATATCCACTATAGATAAAAACAACCTTGGAGAGAGTCCAACAAGCCATTTTTAGCTACAATGGTAGGTATCATATATGGATTATGTATTACATATACATAACTATCACATTATGCCATCAACTAATTGAATATTTATATAAATATTGGGTTGTTAACACATTAACACGTATACATCATATGTGTAACACCCAAGTTCACCTCTATCCACATTGACCTTGGAGAGAGTTTAACAAATCAACGCTTCAAGTTAAAGTCAATCCGCTAATCATAAGATCATATCTCGATAGTTCGAAGATATTTAATTTTAAGACGAACTTGGAAAGAGTCCAACAACCCAAATAAGAAATCAAACTTTAGTTTTAACTATATTAACGGAAGGTGTTAGCTTTAATAATTTTATAAGGAATTTTTAGGTCTCATCCTCTTTTCATGCAAATAACCAAATTATTTATATGATATGGTAATAAATGGCATGGTATAATTAATGCAACTAATCATGGCAAATGACATGACATGACATAATTAATGCAACTAATCATGACTATTTCCAGCCATAACCGTCGTTAATCTTATCTGATAATAAATTATGATTTAGAATCTGATTTTATAAATTACGATCCTTTAATTAGATTAAAAAATATTTTTTAGATCTAATCACATATTTTATTTTAAAAAATATAATTCTTAATAAGAAAATCTAATTAATTAGAAAATAAAATTTTTAATATGAAATCTCCTAATCAATTAAAAAAATTTTATAATTAGAATTTTCAATTAAATCATAATATTTTCCTAATTAGATCTACGATTAATTATGACATGTAAAATGACTTTACGCATATATCTTGCACAACCTGGCTCTGATACCATTATTAGGATCGACCCCGATGCGCTGTGCATGTTTACACATTTCACAAACGTGCGCAACAGAAAAAAATAAATAATTATAATTAATTAATACAACACTCGCAACACATGCATACAAGATACAACAAGTACATGACATAATTAAAAATTCAAAATTTTTAAAAAATAATAATTTATTCTAGGCATACATGACAGATGACGTTGAGCGGGAATGAGATTGACATAAATTGAGTAGCTCTGTCAAGCTCCGCCTCTATCGATGATCCATGCCAAGCTCTCGTCTAGACGACTTCCTCAAAGCCACGAGTTGCATCATCGTCTTCGGTATTAGTTGACGATCGACAATGGTCGATTCGAGAGAAAGCTCTAATATCAGAAAACACATAATAACATTTGTTGTGACTATTTTTGGCTTTCTAACTAGCACCGACATGTAGAACTAGAAGCGCACTTATGCTCTTTAAATTTTTTTACTTATAAGCAGCTACACTATGACCATCGAGAGTAAAATTGCATGAAAAACTTTTATTTTTTAAAATAATAAATAAAAGATTAAATAAATTATAATTACTAATAATATCATTACATACTAATCCCCAATAATCCTCAAACTAATTTGGTCACAGTGTAAAATATGAGAAATTATAGGGGTTATTTGTAAATAAATTAACCATAATGGTTAAGGTTTAAGGGGAGATTAATGAAGCCATTTAAGAGGTTAATTAAACCAACTCTAAAGCCTAATTTAGGAGCCCAAATAATAGCCCAATAGTTAGCCATTTGTTATTAGGTTTGGGTTCGGGTCGGGTTAAACCCAAGACCCGTTAAGGCGGCTTTAAACGCGAGCACTGTACATTCCCAATCATGATTTTCTTTCCTCTGTTCTTGATCATGACTCTGCCTCTCCTTCTTCTCCTCTAACAAATGACCGATTACACTTCCCTAATGTCGGTGCCGAAGCTGAGGTTAAGTGCCGGCTACCAGGGCTGTGATCATCAGGGCTTGGTTCTCGCCGGTAGTGGCTACTCATCGTTCGGGTGGCGGTGATTCGAGCGACGCAAGCAGAGGGAGTCAGAATAAAATAACCTAAATCTTACCTTGTGGGTCTAACTTTGAATTTCTACCAAAATCCTGGATTAGTATGACGCTTACTGTTCCACTCCGGGACCATGCCCTTACCCACTCCACTAAGGAGAAGTTTTGCCAACAAGTCCTCCAGACTTGTTGGACTTCCCGCTTAACTTTGTCCTTGGCCCCCAGGAATTTGCTGTTGTGACTCGGTCCTCCAGACCGCCTAGACTTCACCAACCCTCTAGTCCTCCTGATCATACCCGATTGGACTTTGCCCATGCTTCCCGATCCTCTGACACTGCATAGACTTGCACCTGGTGCACTCGACCTGCAAAGATTCTTCTTGATCCTCCAAACTAGGACTTGTCTTTGCCTAGCCTACAACTAGGACTTTCCATTGCCTAGCATACAACTAGGACTTTCCTTTGCCTTGCCTACAACTAGGACTTTCCCTTGTCCAATTTTCTAGATCAGGACTTCCACTGCCTAGTCTAACCGACTAAGACTTCTCGCTAATTATCTGGTCTGACTAGACTTCACTCATTCACATCCAAACATCAGGTCCTGTTTGGATCAACCCTTGGTCAAACTGATCAGACCCAGGTATATTGTCAAACATCGAAACTCTAGGCAAGATCTAGTGCTTCTTGCACCAACAGACTTATCTTGATATTAAGTTGATTATAGTTGAGTAGATGTAGTCCTTATTTGATGAGTTGAGCATCATAACATCTACATGCTAGTAGTAGATGCTGTGTTGTTGTTGTTGTTAGCACTCACCTGACACCGTGTTATGGTGGGATAGGGGTGAGAGCATTTGTTACACTATGTTGAATGCAAAGAGGATTGGCTAGATAGCTCTCCTGAGATACTGACCGCTCCCCACTTGATTAATAGTGGTTTTGTTGTTGGAGTCTGTGTAGTTGTCCTATCATGCGCCTCAGTTCACTGCACTAGGTGGGTGACTAGGGATGGCGAGTGCAGACAGTGACCATGCAAGTTACATTTGATGTGTGTTGCATATCTGTATGCATTTGTTGGTAGATTATTATATTGTATTTGTTGCTTTACAGCATCTTTGTGTGTGACTGTTGCACTTGTTTGATATGTGAATATTGTATTGTATGATATTACATGCATTATTTGAATTCACATGATTCCTATTACTTGTTAATTAGTATTGACCTTTTTCCTTATGCATTTGTAGAGACTGTATATCCTTTGATATCTCTATTGATATATACGTTGTGCACTTCTATCTTGTATTCCACTGAGTATTTTATACTCACTACCCAAACCCTGGGGTGTCTTTTATTCTTCCCCAGGTAGGAGATAGGATTATACTTTGGAGCTTGGAGTTCTGTCAGACTGCCCCCATCTCACAGTAGAAGAGTTTATCTGGTGGTTTTACTTCGTATGGATTTTGGTTGTATTCGGTCTATGAACTTTATTCGTGGACTTGTAGTGTTTTTGGTGTGTATTTGAGATTTGGACTTTCGTTTATACTTGGGTGGATTTGGATCTTGTTATGTTTCTACTACGGAATTTTTCTTATCTTGTGTGAATTTTTCATATACACGTTTTGATTTTTGTGTATGTGTTAGTTTACTAGTTTGTGGCTATGTGGACCTTATTCATGTAGTTTAGTATCTGTTATGTACTTTATGATATATGGATTGTGGCCGTGTGAACCTTATGTTATGTGTATTCAGGAAAGTTGAATTGTTATAGGGGAGATGCTGCCAAAATTTTTCACATAGCCGTCTCCCTGGACGTGATAATTATTTTCGTATCAGAGCGGGCATCGAAGTCCATTTTAAGTTCTTTTGGAGTTATAATTGGATTTTTTAGATAGGTTCTTTTGGATTTTTCGTTGTATTTGTGTTGAGTGTGTTGCAGAGTCTATATCAGTTCTTTTGGATTTTTTGTCGTATTCTGGTTTGTTTGATCTAGATTGTGAGATAGGACAGACAACGACATGAATTCTCCAAGCAGTTGTAAGTAAAAATTTCTAGTGCATTTATTTCTTTTACCAAAAATTTATAGTAGTGATGTTACCAAGTGATATTATGGCCCCTATTAATCGAGGATGAGGTCGACCACCGAGACGACCCATTACGCCTATAGAGCCGGAGACTTCTGAGCATGTTATGGATAGTCGGGAGATACCCTTGACGGACTCGATACTGACTACCGCTAGTAAGGCTGTAGATAAGAGCCGAATATCATTACTGGCAAAGTCCGTTAAGGATAGATTGATCTTATTCCATGGGGGATCTGACCCATGGCTCACTCGTTCCTGGTTGGAGAATTTGACAGATACCTTTGTGTATATTTCTTGCACTAAGGCATAGAAAATCGAGTTAGCTGTGTACCACCTCCATGATCAGGCTGTCAAGTTGTGGAAAACTTAGAGGACTATATTCGGAGAGCGGGATTTATCATGGTTATCATTTCGAGAGGCTTTCGAGGGATAGTATTTTTCAGCGGTATTCTATTTAGCACAACGTTAGGTGTTTCTGAGCCTTAAGTAAGGTGATCGCTTTGTTACATACTATAATACAGAGTTCACTTGACTCACTAAGTTTTGCCCACATTTAGTAGCTCAAGATAGTGATTGGATGTTCCAGCTCACTCAGGGACTGACTGCATACATTCGACTAAGGATGTCTGGTTTTTCAGTTGGTACGTACAAAGAGGCATTGGATCAGGCTTTGTTCATTGAGATGACTCAGCAGTAGATGACTCGTGAAAAGGATGTAGAGAAGGTAAAGAATCTAAACTTACAGATTTCTGGTTAGAAGAGGCCAGCTCAGGGATTAGGGACACGAGATTCTTCGAGACTCCAGAACGGTAAAAGACCTGCGGGATCTTCGAGTGGGTTCTAGCGGAACCAGTGAAAGGAGGTTATGGAGAAGAAATGCTTTAGGTGTGGATCTGGTAGTCATCAGGTAGCAGACTTTCCATTAGATCAGGCTGTCTGCTATTATTACAAGCAACCTGATCATATGATCGATGATTGCAGTTGGTAGAACACTTCATCAGCAGAGATCTCTATCGTCTTTAGGACAGATGTACCAGATACAAGGGAAAAAGTGCATAGTATTATCGGCAGCTCCACAGTCAGAGATCTGTTATACGACGATTCCGATGCAGCAGTAGCCACCAACAACACTGACTTCCTACAGTTTACCTTTTCACTATATTCAGCAAATGACATCTGTACCCCAGAGTCAGTTTCATCCAGAGAGGAGGCAGACTGCATCTGATTCAGCTACCCAGCCATTCAGTATAAAGGTTGGTCATGTTTATGCTATCACACGAGAGGAGGCGCAGCGGACCGATGGATCAGTCATTCGGGGTATGGTTTCAGTTAATTTTATATATGTTGATACCTTGATTGATACTGGTAGTTCTCACTCATTTATGTCTAGACTATTTTTGAGAAAAATTGAGAGAATTCTTATGGTTAGATCATGTAGTCTAGCAATATCTTTATCTTCGGGTGAAGTGCTAACTACCAATCAGCAGATCAAGGGATGT
Organism: Curcuma longa; assembly: GCA_025388495.1. NCBI lineage: Eukaryota > Viridiplantae > Streptophyta > Magnoliopsida > Zingiberales > Zingiberaceae > Curcuma > Curcuma longa. The sequence goes on along the minus strand of JAOBBC010232174.1, from coordinate 8,127 downwards.
CCGTTGGATTTCGACGGTCATCCCCTTACAGTAGATCTTCAGGTGCTGGATATGGTGGAGTTCGACATTATGTTGGGTATGAATTGGTTAGCCACTTATCATGCTTGAGTGGATTGTCGAGCTAGAGTGGTTACCTTCTGATTTCCGGATCAACCCGCTTGGGAATTCGTTGGTACTCAAAATGATGGATTATCTCTTATTTCTGCCATACACGCTCAGAGAATGTTAGACGGTGGGTGCTGAGGGTATTTATTATTTCTGAAGCAAGTAAAGAAATACAGAGTTTCTTGTTCTTCCGATGTTCATATCGTCCGTGATTATCAAGATATTTTTCCGAATGAGCTTCTTGGTTTACCACCTCCTCGGTAGGTGCAGTTTACTATTGAGGTAATCCCATGCACGACACCAATGTCTAAGACCCCATATCATATGACACCAAAGGAGCTGGAGGAACTTAAGATCCAACTACAGGAGTTATTAGACCGGAGTTTCATTCGCCCTAGTGTATCATCATGGGGAGCCCTAGTCTTATTTGTCAGAAAGAAGGACGGATTTATGAGATTATGCATTGATTACCATCAGTTGAATGCGATTATGATCAAGAACAAATATCCTTTGTCGCGTATTGATGATTTTTTTGATAAGCTAAAGGACTCTTACGTGTACTCTAAGATTGACTTACGATCTGGTTATCATCAGCTTAGAGTACGAGACAAGAATGTACAGAAGACAACATTCTGTACATGATATGGGCACTATGAGTTTTTGGTGATGTCGTTCAGTCTCACCAATGCTCCAGCCGTATTTATAGATCTGATGAACCAAATTTTCGTAGAGTATCTGGACCAGTTCGTTATTATCTTTATCGATGATATTTTGATATATTCTCGATCGGAGGCAGAACATGAGCATCATCTTCACATTGTATTAGAGGCACTGCATCATGAGCGACTATATGTGAAATTCAGCAAGTGTACTTTCTGATTATCTTCTATGGAATTTCTCAGACACGTTGTATCTAGCCGAGGTATTTCTGTTGACATTTAGAAGATAGAGGCAATTACTAGTTTGGAGCAGCCCAAGTTCGTCTAGGAGGTCCGTATTTTTCTTGGATTGACAGGTTATTATCGGAGATTTGTAGAGGATTTCTGTCATATTGCTACACTGCTAACTCATCTAACCAAAAAGGAGGCGAAGTTCGTTTGGTCAGAGGCTTATGAGACTAGCTTCCGGGAGCTTAAGTAGCGGTTAGTGAGTGCTCCAATATTGGTCATTCCTTCTGGTGAAGATAGATTCATACTTTATACTTATGCGTCATTCTAGGGATTGAGTGCAGTATTGATGCAGCGTGATCGAGTGGTTGCCTATGCTTCTTGTTAGCTGAAAGACCACGAGAAGAACTACCTTGTTCATGATTTAGAGCTTGCCGCTATTATCTTCGCTCTGAAGATTTGGTGACATTATTTGTACAGAGTTACTTTTGAGATTTTCACCGATCATAAGAGTTTGAAGTATTTATTCATGCAAAAGGAGCTAAACCTTAGACAGAGATGTTGGATGGAGTAGTTGAAGGATTATGATTGTACCATTAGCTATCATCCTGGGAAGGCTAATGTGGTGGCTGAAGCGCTAAGCCAGAAATCTCGTGGGATTCTGGCTAGTTAGTGGGTGGCAGTTACTGATCTTGTCCGGCAATTTTCGGAGTTGGGATTGGAGGAGCTGGGTCAGACTCAACGAGGAGTATTGGTTTCTATGATTGCGTAATCACTCATAGTAGAGAAGATCAAGTTGGCACAGACTAGCGATCAACATATTTAGTTTATCTGCAGTAGAGTGGATTCCGGACAGCAGTAAGAGTTTTCTTGTGACACAGATGGGATACTTCGATTCCGAGGATGACCTTTTATTCTAGAACAACATCCGGTGAAGGAGGAATTATTACAAGAGGCACACCATTCTAGGTTTGTGATACATCCGGGTGGTACTCGTATGTATCAGGACCTGAAGCGCTCCTATTGGTGGAACGACATGAAGAGAGATATCGTTGATTTTATTGCAAGGTGTTTAGTGTGTCAGCAGGTGAAGGCTGAACACCAGAGATCAGCCGGACTACTTCAGGAGATACCGGTACCTGAGTGGAAGTGGGATCATATCATGATAGATTTCGTTATCAGCTTACCCAGGACCTGGAAGTGGCAGTTGGGAGGATTACTTGCATCTAGTGGAGTTCGCGTATAATAACAATTATCATTCTACTATTCAGATGGCTCCGTTTGAGGTTTTACATGGTAGACCTTGCCGATCTCTAGTGTTGTGGGAGGATGTTGGCGAGCGACAACTGTTGGGTCCACAGGGTATTCAGCAGAATGCTGAGCTTGTGTTCGTTATCAGACAACACATATAAGAGGCTCAAGATCGACAAAAGAGTTATGCGGATCAGAGACGTCCGTCGTTGGAGTTTTCTGTGGGAGATCATGTGTTCTTACGTGTATCACCCACGAAAGGGGTGAAGAGGTTCAGATTGAGAGGGAAGTTGGCTCCATGCTACATTGAACCATTTGAGATATTGGAGCGGATTGGTGAGGTGGCATATCGCCTAACATTACCATCAACACTTGCTAGTGTTCATAGCGTATTTCATGTTTCTATGCTGCGAAAATACGTACCTCATCCTTCGCATATTCTAAAGGAAGTACCTGTTCTTCTCCAGCAGGACGCGTCTTATGAGGAAATTCTGATGTGGATTCTTGGGTGTAAGGAGTGACAGTTACGGAACAAAATCATTCAACATGTAAAAGTCGGATGACATCATCATACAAATGAGGAGGCTATTTGGGAGCTAGAGGATGTTATCCGGGCTCGATACCCTCATCTATTTACTTGAGGTATGATTTAATTATTATGGTATTTCTGCATCGTAGTACGAAAAAAATAAATTTGGGGATCAAATTTTTGTTAGTGGGGAAAAATGTAAAATATGAGAAATTGTAGGGATTATTTGTAAACAAATTAACCCTAATGGTTAAGGTTTAAGGGGGGGATTAATGAAGCCATTTAATAGGTTAATTTTAAGAGCCCAAATAATAGCTCAATAGTTAGCCATTTGTTATTGGGTTTGGGTTTGGGTTGGGTTAAACCCAAGACCCGTTAAGGCAGCTTTAAATGCGAGCACTGTACATTCTCAATCACGATTTTCTTTCCTCTGTTCCTGATCGCGACTCTGTCTCTCCTTCTTCTCCTCCAACGCACAAGCGATTATGCTTCCCCAACACCGGTGCCGAAGCTGAGGTTAAGCATCAGATACCAGGGTTGTGATCGTCAGGGCTTGGTTCTCGCTGGGAGTGGCTGCTCATCGTTCGGGTGGCGGCGATTCGAGCGATGCAAGCAGAGGGAGTCAGAATTGAGGGGAAGAAGCGATAGATAAGGGATGAAATCTTTCTGGATTATGCTGTATTTCTTTGATTTGATTGAGCTCTATAGATCGATTTGTTGAACTTTGATCAGATCGATGGGGGGGGGGGTTCGGCCATGAGAGAAGAAGTGGAGCTGAAGAATCAGAGTTTGATTCAAGGTATTGGATCTGATCTGAGGTAAATCTCTGGATCTGATTAGGTTTAATTCTTGATCAATTTCCAAATGATTAGTTACTGTTAGATCGAGGTTTCTTGGATTGTCTTGTTCTGTCCCGATGGAATGGATGTTGATCTGAGGGTTAGTTAGGTTAGGATTGTTCTGTTATTATTTCTGGATTGATCTGTTGATGTTGAATTTATGGAGTGTTGATTGAAATTGGGGTTGATCTGATGGATTTATTGGATTTGATGGATCTGTTCTTGGATCTTGATGCTAGGTTTAATGTTGAAATCTATTAGGGGTTGCTGTTCCATTTAATTCGATTAAGGTTAATGGATTTAGGGTTTACTTTGTTGAAAGTGTTGACATGAATCCAAATTAGTTTGATTAGGTTAATGAATGTTATAGATTAAGGTTGGATTGGATCAGTTAAATGGTATTTGATCCTTAGCTTGAGTTTAAACCAACTGGTATCAATTTAATTTAATCAGCTGGTTTAGATTCAGTTGAAGATCAATTGGAATGAGTTTAACTTGTGTTTACTTAGCATGAGTTAATTGGATGAGTTGGATTGGATTAGGTTGGTGGGATTTGGAGGTAACAATTGAATTGTGAATCCAATTGGATTATAGTTTTAATTGAATTCTGGTTAGAGTTGTTTTTAGGTAAAAATTTAATGTATTATTGTATTTAGTATTATATGTAGAGTTTTTATATTTTTCTGGTAATTCTTTTATTGACGTTCGTCAAATTAGGTGGGTACCCCTATACTTGGTCAATACATGATTCATTCATAGTGCTTGACTTAGTATAACCTGTTATTATTATTTATTCTGTTGTTATCCTGATTACTCATGTTAGTTACCTTATTGATATCTTTATTTCACTCGTTGCTTGATACATGTCTGTTGACCTTTGATACAATTTATTTGTTGTCAATACAGTCTCACTTATGTATCATTAATCTATGATGACTTTGTAGGATCTTGTAACGCGCTAGAGGGGGGGAGGGTAAATAGCACGTTCTTCACTTTTTCGTTCATTCGTTCTATCAGAAAAACTTGCAGCAGATATATATTAGAAACAAAACACAGGGACACGTGGATTTTTTACTTGGTTCCTAACTCCTCAAGGTTAGTACATCCAAGGCCTATGTACGGAAGGCGCCTGTCCACTAATGGTCTCCTTTACGAATGTTATTTGGAGGCGAAGAGACCCGTCTTACAGTCCAAATATAATAACAATGAATAAAGTAAAGACTGAAAGAAAGTAACTAAACAATTCGCCGATTTAAAAGTCCTGAGCGCTGCGCACTCCTCATGGATCTTCACCGTTTGCAAAAGTCTAGCCCCGTTCACGTTCCGAATCACCGCTAGATGAGAGGGATGGCTTGTAATTGATTGTTCTGGTTGTGCACGTCCACCCTCCTTTTATAGCACCTTCCAATCAACTGGAATGCATCTCAGGTCGACCCCACGTAGACCGCGATCCCCTTTCTCCGCGGATGACTTGACCTTTTGGTTGACTGGAACCACTATTCAGGTCGACTCCAATCTGACGTGGCAGATCTAGATAAACTTCAGCTTCTGTATCGTTTATCCACCTCCGGTCGACTGGAATCAACATTTCGGTTGACTGGAACTAGTTGACTCAGGTTTGACCTGAGTTGACCCTGGGCTTGGTTCAACTGTCTTTGTTTGCTTCACCTATACTTTCTCCATCTTGCTTCCAGCTCCTAGTTCCTGCAAGACAAGCATACAAACAAACAAAATAACCTAAACCTTACCTTGTGGATCTAACTTCGAATTTCTATCGAAATCCTGGGTTAGTCTGACGCCTACTGTTCCACTCCGGGAATGCGCCCTTACCCACTCCACTCGGGAGAAGTTTTGCCAACAAGTCCTCCAGACTTATTGGACTTTCTGCTTAGCTTTGTCCTTAGCCCCTAGGAATTTGCTACTGTGACTCGGTCCTCCAGACTACCCAAACTTCACCAACCCTCTGGTCCTCCTGACCATACCCAATTGGACTTTGGCCATGCTTTTCGATCCTCCGACACTGCATGGACTTGCACTTGGTGCACTCGACCTGCTAAGACTTTTGCCTGATCCTCCACACTAGGACTTGCCTTTGCCTAGCCTACAACTAGGATTTTTCCTTGCCTAGCCTACAACTAGAACTTTCTTTTGCCCAATCTTCCATATCAGAACTTTCACTGCCTAGTCTAACTGACTAGGACTTCTCGTTAGTCATCTGGTTTGACTAGACTTCACTCACTTACATCCAAACATCATGTCCTATTTGGATAAACCCTTGGTCAAACTGATCAGACCTGGGTGTATTGTTAAACATCAAAACTCTAGGCAAGATCTAATGCTTCTTGAACCAACAATCTCCCCCTTTTTGATATTTAATAATTTCTTAAGTTAATATGAGTCAGAGTTTAATAATATGAGAGAATTTTATATTATTAACTTAAGTTCCCTTCTCCACATTTTTACACATCAAAAAATATTTTTAAGTTGTAAGTCCCGTTTGCACCAACAATTATGGTATTCCTATGGTCACAACTTAGTCTTTGATAATTCTTGAAAGACCATAATTGATTTCAAATAACTTTGAAAGAAGTTTTTCACAAAAAATACTTTGTTAATATAATTTTTAAAACACATTTTTAAAAAAATAATTTTGTATACAATTGTTAAATCAATTTTTCAAAATAAGTTTTGAAAGCATTTTTCAAAAATATTTCAAAATAGTTTGTCAAGAATAAGTTTTGAAAGCATTTTCAAACATTTTCAAAATAGTTTTTCAAAAATAAATTTTGAAAGTATTTTTCAAAAATATATTTCAAAATGGTGTTTCAAAATAAGTTTTGAAACAATTTTTAATGTAGTAAAGAATTTTGTAAAATAGTATTTTCAAAATATGTATTTTCAAAATACGTTGTTTTTGAAAAAATTAGTTATTATCCTTTTAAGTCAGAATCTCCCCCTTAACCTGGCACATCCTCCGGGTTCTTTGTTAACCACAAAGTAATCTCCCTGTGTGTCTTAGGGTTTGACCCAAACTAAAAAGATAATAGATAATATTTAAAATAATTTTTAAAATATGATTTTAAAATTATATTCAAAGATTTTGAAATAATTTTTAAAGGTTTTGAAATCATTTTCAAAAACTAATTTTGAGGAATAATAATTTTAAAATAATTTTACTCTTTTAATTTGGATCTCGCCCTAAATCTGACACATCCTTAGGGCGCCTTGTTAACCACAAGGCAAACTCCCTAAGTGTCTTAGAGGTTAATCTAAATCAAATAAAGTAAATAATTTAATATTTTCATAATCTAATTTTTAATTAAACTTTTAAGTTTGGACTATCCCTAAATCTGACACACTCTTAGAGCTCCTTGTTGACTACAAGACAATCTCCCTATGTGTCGTAGGGGTTGTTCCAAGTTAAAAGAGTAATTTATAAACTATTTTGTAAAATAAGAGTTTTAAAAAGTATTTTTTTCAAAACATTAGAATTTTTAAATTTAGGTCTTTAAAAAATAAGTCTTTCAAGAATAACCTCCCCCTGAACTAGACACTCTCCTTAGGACATTCTTATTAACCACAAGGGTTTTCTGCCTATGTGTCTTAGGGTTCTTAGACTTAGTGTTGACTTAGAGGTTTGTGTGGTCAACTAATTTTTAAATATATAAAGTTTTGAAAACTATAGTATAGATACACACAGCAAGCATGAATTTCAAGTAAATATCAAGTTTTCAAAAATAGTTTTTATAAAAATATTTATAGAAATTTTTGAAAAAGTTTTTCAAAAACTTTGTATTTTAATGTCCTTAGCTAAGGTAGCTTCAGTCAGTTCTACTTAGCTAAGCAGATCAAGAAAGGTACTCCTTATCCCACTTAACGACCCAGACCAAGCTTCCCTAACGTACTATCATCTCACCCCACCCTGATACTATGTTGGCAAGTGTCAACCATTCATGTGTCCTTAATTAACCATTCTAGATTAAGCAATAATTAAACATGATGACATGACATGTTTGTGCATTTAAAATAAAGCATATGCATGTTTATGATAAATATGCATAAGTCAAACAATTCAATTATTTTTTTTGAATTCTAATAATATATCAAATTCTCGATTTTATACATTTCGTATAGATCCGCGAGTGTGTCAACCCACTTTGACATACTTTAAATTTTATTTAAATTTTGGTTTCATTTGATAATATTTTAATTTAGTTTCAGAATTATTAGTATTTTATAATTAAGTTCATGGCTTTTAAATTTAAATTATTATTAATTTATTTTAAATTTTAGTTTCAAATTTTAAGTTTAAGTTTTGAATTTTGAATTTAAATTTTGATAGTTTGATTTTAATTTTACTATTTTATTAAGTTTTGATTGAATTATTAATTTTATTATTTGATTAAATTTTGGTTGAATTATTAATTTGATTAAGTTTTTGTAAAATACCGAAGAATTACCAGGTTTGATTAATTAAACCTAATTAATTAAATAGGGCTTTAGTATTAATAGGATT
>JAOBBC010231574.1:0-13307 GCA_025388495.1 Curcuma longa | reverse complement strand
GACCATTGGATTCCCATGAGAGAATCCATCTAGGTGAGAATTGGGGAGCTGTGTCTTGAACGGTTTGTTAGACAAGCGTGGATAGTCAAATGTGGTGTACTAACACATGAGTACTTGAAGCGCCTTAACTCGGTGCAACAGGTACTTGTGTAAGGATAGGCATTATGTTTGATTATAAATTGCTGTTTAGCAAATGTTTTAAGATGCGGTCCCTCAATTGGCACCAAATCTTAGAAGATTTGGGGATCACTATATCTATCCTGAAAAGGGTAGTGGTAGTGGTCCAGGATAACCTTAACAAGGAACTCTGTATTGCAATCTTTTTGTTTAGTAAGCAATGCCTACGATTAGCGAGAAAGTGTGGTTGGTTGTTTTTGGCGCTGTATTTCAAGCAGTGTTCAAGCAGCCTTCAGATTGCTTATGCGGGGGTGTGTACCCGTCATAATCTATTGCCGGTCATGGTGTCCCTAACTCGAGCTGGGTACCCTAGAATCATTCCATCTTTTCATAGAAATATGATTAAGAAGGGTGATGATAGGGCAGATCGGTTAGTTCAATTATATTTGTCCTTCTTCACGATTTCTAAAATTATAGAACTTGCGAAGAAGGTATCATAAAGTACTTTGAAAAGTATAGTTGAACCTACTGATCTGGAAGCCGCCAGTGAATTCTGTGGAACACTTCGTGAGTCTTTTCCAGATCTCATTGGTAGGTATCTGCCGTGGGTTTCCACTATTCCCCTTAATCAAGGGATTACGTGGTTGCCCACCTGGAAAGCCTTACCAACGCACCGTCAGGTGAATGGGATCCTCAAGAGTGAGTGTTCTAAATGGACATACGGAAGAGGAGTCTCTCCTTTTCCAGCATTCTTGTTTGAGATGAATGCATTTTCTTTCTTGTTAGAGAGGGTGCATGTGTCTTATGATCACATTTCCCAGGGTACTCTGTGGCTGAAGATGACTAGGTATGCTTTAGACCCAATGAATAAATGGTGGACAAACTGGTGTTTGAACCAGTTTGACACCATCATAGGTCCAAAGTTGCCTAGTTATCATCAACTACAGGTTACTCCAGTGCCTGGAAGGCTAGGTTGCTCTATTAAAGGGGGGGGGGGAAGCGGAGAATATTTGCCATTGGAAACTATGTGAATCAACGGTTGTTGTTCCCTGTCCATCAATGGCTTATGACCAATTTAGGTAAACCATGGATGGCACTTTTGATCAAACACGACCTTTGGATCGCCTAGTTGGCAAACAACATTTGTGGTCCTTTGATTTGAGTGCTGCAACAGACCGGTGGCCGTTGCAAATACTCTTTGAGGTGCTACAGGTTCGACCGGTCCTTTGGATCAGCAGTCAGATCGTGCTTAGCATTAAACCTGTTTGAGGTTTGTTCGGCGCCCCGGGTCGACTGTCTGTTTTGTTGCTGGGCAGCCGTTAGGATATTACTCCTCATGGCCTCTGTTTGCACTATCTCATCATTTTGTGATTTGGTGGTGTGCTGAACAAAAATATCCTGGTTCATACTTTGATAAGTATGGTATTTTAGGAGATGATGTTGTTATCGCTGACCGTGAGGTCGCGGAATTGTATGCTATCACGTTAGCCTAGATTAAGGTGAATCTTTCTGTAAAGAAATCTCTCATTTCTAATACTGGTGCAGCGGAGTTTGCTAAGAGGTTTAGGGTTAAGAATATGAGTAAGGACCTTAGTGCTGTATCAGTTCGAGCTCTCTGTAATTTGTTTAACCCGTTTGGACAAGTAGCATTGGGCCTAAAATAGAATATTAATAGGTTTAGTACTCTTGTCCGAATTGGGGGCGGGGGTTATAAGACCCTTTGAAGACTCCAATCTGGAAAGCCATCACGAAGGGTTCAAAGGAAAAAGTCCATGCAATTTAAAACATTACTTGGCCCTGATCATTTTGAGCTGTGGCTAGGTAGAGGACGACCACTGAATCCCTATTTGAGGTTTCGCCTAAAAGAATAAATTCTTAAGGAAATGAAACCCCGGGATTTGCGGATGACTCCTGATGACTTATATCCCACTGAGGGTGTCAAAGACATCCAAGAGTACACTCACGTCAGGGGTTGGATGCAACAGTGGTTGAAACTAGTTTCCTGGTACTACACATCAATGATGGATCATGATATCCCTCTGGGACATCTGTTTGACGCACCTGTTTGTAGTACATCCTGGAGACGGATCGAAGTAGATGAAGATCTACTTAGGTTCGGTCTTCTATGGAGAATCTATGATATGGTGGGGATACTGGGTCTGGACTGGAGGTTTCCAATACTTTCAGTTCTAGATCAACACCCGTCAAGGTGTTTTGTTCTAGGGGGGGAGAGTGGTTCTGATTTCCTTGTCGATCCGTGTGGTCTTGTACAACCCCACGCTCGAGTCGGAATTGTGCTTGTGGGAGCATGTATTTGTGTTTCTCATAGGGATGTCCGATACACGGGGTCAGATTGAGTTTTGAAAAAGGATCTCAAATAGCCTTACTCTAACAAGTAAGCAAGTAAACTACCAGTGGATTTCGTTTTTTTTGGAAAAGTGTGGCTTGGCATTGAAGACGTCGTCCATCAAAGTCGGATGACGGGGTAGGGCCTAGAAGTCCTGAATTCGAGAAGAAAGATCCACGACCTCCTCGTCCAAAGTCACCACGAATAGCACGACCACCACGGAAGGAGTCCCCGTGACCCCTACCACTACCACGGGTAGTTACAAAGGCAGTAGGGTGGGAAGAATTGGAAGAAGGAATTATTGTTGTGAGTTGTGACTCAAAGGAAAGCAATCGAGCACGAAGATCGGGAAAAGAAGGTAAGGGAGGGATATTAAAGATAGCAGTGACTAGCATAGCATAATCTGGACCAAGACCACGAAGAACGGAGCTAACAAGGTCAACATTTGAGACTGGTTCGTTGGTACCAACGAATCTGCAACATTTTTGGCATGTTGAAGATATTGAGAAATAGATAGATTTCCGGAGAGAAGTTGGAAGCGAAGATTAGTAGCATTAGCAAGCGATTGTTGAGACAAATTTGGTTGAAGACAAGACCAAACGTCACGAGAGGTTTGTTTGAAGACCAACGACTTGAGCAAGAACAGATTCGGTGAGAGTCGCATTGATTAGACTAGTTTGATCAGTTTGAATCCGGGTTGAGATTCATTGTTTTGCCATCGTAAGATGGGATAAATTGAGGAGGGCAAGGAAAGGATCCATCAACGAAAGGCCAAACATTTTTGCCTATAATCCATGGCTGGATTTGACTTTTCCATAGAAGATAATTGGTTTCAGTGAGGGAGACTAAGGTGGAGATATTTGGAATAGAGAAAGAAGTCTTTCATTGCATAAAGAAGAGTGTCTTCGCTCTTCAAGCGATAGATTTGCCTAAGAATAAATATAAATTCCAAAAGTTTTTGAAAGCCGCGTTGGCTAAGATCCTGATAGCTTAGTAGCACGCAATCTTTTTTGATTCACTAACAATTGAGGAGGAATTGAATGCATTAGATAGTATAGCGCGGGGCAATAGTGCTTCGCCATGTTCGCAACGATCAATTTCCCAGCTACGAGGCGGCCGGCCAGGCTGATAGCCAAGTCATATGTCATGGTTGCACTTATAAATAAAGAATAAAATAGAAGAAAGAATACTTCTTAGAACTCTTTTTTCCACCGATCTCCATTTTATTAGAAATAGAAAAGTGAGAGTGAAAAAAAACCAGAATCTGGAATGATTTTGAAAGTCCACCACATGGAGCTATCGAAGAAGAATATGAAAGATCCAAAGGCCGGTCCTTCCTGTTTTTCCCAGTATAGCATGGAGAGTCAAAAGAAGCTGAGAAATGAATGCTTCCTTCTCAGGACCCTGAAACCTGAATATTCAGTTCCGTTCCTAAAGTCTTAAAAACCTGGCTTGAAGAACTTCCAGGCAGCCCTCCTTCCTTCTGATGAAGAATTCCTTACTGTATCTTTCGCCAAGCTATTTGACGGAAAAAAAACACTCTAGAGAGTGATAAGCAAGCAGAGCCAAAATAGGGTTCTACCAGAGCGGAGCGAGGTGTATTCGAGTAAGAGAGTCAGTGCTAGATCCGCGAAAGGCAGGTAAGAGATTCATTTAGCAAAAACAGGGCAAAGCAAACAGAGAGAAGTTTTTCCTTGAAACACGAGGCTTAGTACTTTTTTTGAGGCAAGTCCAGCTGCTGAGAAAGAAGTAGCACAAGAGCATAGAGAAATAGAGAAACTCAGCTTCCAGAGTCAATCCTAGTCCGTATTTACCAGCGATAGAATGGGAGAGTTTATTACTTTGTTGTGTATTCCGGAATGGACACATTGAAAACCATTCGACCTCATCGGGCACTCCTTCCTAAAGCGCACTCGCTCATTAGTCGTAAGACTAAAGCACTCCTCTATCCATCTATCAAGAGGGCCCGGGAGAGTAAGCCACCCTACTCCACTTACTCCCATTACCTCAGTTCCATTCTTGGATACCTACATACCAACCTGGGGGCCCTTTGGAGATAGGCCTTACGCTGCTAGGCCAGCTGTAGCTATATCTGATCCGTACTTCCTTACCCGAGTGGAGCTCTTTTTGTTTTGGGGTGGACTACACGAGTCTTATGAAAGAGAGCCGAGGACTATAGTTTAGCAAAGGGTTTCTGCACCTAGATTCATACCACAGGGGAGAGCCTAGCAAAATGATGTTATTAAGATCCGTTGAGCAGAGGAAGAGGATACCCTTTTCGGACAGTGGCATCGTGCGGTACTCAAGAAAGACAAGCGCAGTCGAGAGTACCTTTCATAGAACGGTCCCTATGGGAAGGGCGAGAGGAAATGGCCTAACTAGGAAGGGCAGACTCAAGGCGATGACTAGTAGATATCCCAGGAGTTTAGAAAGCTAACGAATGGAACTATGACCATGGGAATGAATGTGAACCAATTCTCCCTACCTGCGAGCGAGTTCTACTTCTAGGTTTCAAGGGATTCAGCCAATTGTCTTGATTGTGGAATATCATTGATAAATAGGAATCCGCGTTATCAGTCGTTATCACTCCTCCCTGCGATTATTTCTAGTATGGAATGAGTCAATCATCCACTTTGATATCTTATTGAACAAAAAGGGTGATATTGTTCCTCCATTGATCAAGAATTTCGATTTTCGGGAAGTATCATGATCATCCAATAAGAAAGGTTTCCATTTTATCAAATGAACAATTTGAAGACCTATTGATTCTTGATTGCAGAGTTGATCATTCGGACCTTTCAATTCATAGATGTAGATCTCGGACCTATGAATGGGGATATTCCCCAAACTAACACAGAAAAAAAGAAGTAACTTGGACTTATATAAGAGAATAGGTCGAAGTGGCTTAGACAAAGATTTTTTGTCGATAACCTCAGACCAATCAATCGAATATTGATTAATACGTAATCGATCGAACACTATTTGAAAGCCGTCCTTTCACTTGCAGATACTTTGTTTGGGGAGCATACTTTTTCTTTCATCTCGAGTGTTGTCTTCTTTCGTTTCCTCTATTAGTAGTCAGCTTGACTTCCTCTTTCAAAGGTCGAGTGGAGCTTGGGCTGGGAAAGAATTCCTTTGCATTCGCTAAAGTCATATCTCTGGGCCTAAAAAACTCTTTATTAGTTGCATTGGCTCAATGACTTATTTCAACTTATCCCACGCGGAAAAGACTGACCCATCTCAAGCGAGGAGAACGAACTGCTTTGGTTGTCTCTTTATAAACTCCCTTATAAAGCTTTCACTTGCGCTTTGGTTTCTTATTTATTCGATCTTTCTCTAACCGAGTAAGCAAGCGGATTCTTCCCACTAAACTAATAATCTTGAATCCCGTCCTCGCAGAGGTTCGACGGAGTTGTACTTTCCATGGCTTAGAAGAGAGGTTATTAACCGCATTTCATTGATTTGTCGTACCAGTAACCCGCGCCAATCTTCTTTCATGATTTCATTGACCGAGAAACCGCTTATCGATCGTGATCAAATAACTTTCGTTGCCCCAACTCTGTTGATTCTTCTGCTTGAAAGCAGAGAAAAGGCAGGAAGTTCTGGCTTTCAAGACAGCGACTTACGTACCCGAGAACATGACATGACTGACTTTCAAGGTTTGCTACTTAGACTGGTGGAATTAGCGCAGGAGCTAGATGTAACCTGAACACTCCAAAAAACGGACTTGGCTAGATCAATTGCTGGCAAGGAATACGCTACAGGAATATAAGATAGCCACTAGTGCAGCTGGAAATAGTCATTATCCGGAAAAAAGTGGGGTAATCCGCTATGAAAAAAGCACTTTCTTGAACTTGCTTTTGCCTCTAGCTATCCAAAGCTCTATCCCTTTATTGCTGGAACTGCTGGTATGTAACTAGCTTTTCTCACAGTAAAAAACACTTTCCTTTATCCCAAGCTCCATACTCTTAGATATAGACTCTCGTTTGCGATTCACGGGTGTGAAGCACGAACGGTTGTCTCAGGTATTGAGTGAGGGCCGAGGATGGACTACTAGCCTTCTTACAAGTTACAAGACCATCTCTCTCTCTATTAGCTGTTGTAGCTTACTTTTGAACCTGTAAACTGCTGCTAACCTTGAACTAGTAAGCTGGGATGCTTACCTTTTTCTATTTCATAACCAGCTCTAGGTAGAGATGTTCTTCTTCCTAATCTCTAGAGCTAGAGGTAGGCATACTCGTTGATCAAAACTTAGGTCGCTTCATAGAAGCCTCCTGTTCTCAGTTACCTTTAGAACGGTGTATAGGTCGGGCCCTATCTAAAGGAAAGGGACAACTAATTGAAACCTAAGGTTGTTTCCAGAGGAGTTGGTATTTGACGGAGAGCGGGAAATACTTGAACGTACTGTCTTCCATAATTGGATGTTCCAGTGGTTTTCCTGGTATCACCTGACGTTTCCTAGTCTAACCTATTATACCTCTATCTATGCTACTTTGTGGAAGAGATCTGCCGAAGCAACATCTAAGGTCAAATCTGGAAGTGTTACGGTATGGGTCATTAGGTTATCTTGTTCCTCGTCTAAGCTTCGAGGAAGACGTCACACCATTATGAGGAAGTTTACTGGTTCTAAACCAAAATAGGGAGAGTCAGTTCAAACTAGAAATGGAAATCGAAATCAAACTAGCAACAAATCAAAACTATCTAGCCGAGCGAAGATCGCTATTCTAATGTAACTATAGAGAACTCTAGAGATGTGAATCATACCTTCGCTAATGCCCTTACTACTGGGTTCTGTCCCAATGAAAGTTCTTTCCCTGATTTACAATCTAAAAAGCTCAAACGTAGCCTGCGCAAACAAAGCAAACGCAAGGTTTCCCAGCTCTCTTTCTCTGCGATCACTTCCGTACCATGTCCAGTGTTGAATTTCATTACCTTAGCCGGCCTCTTGCTTTAGCATGATTTCGGGATGCCTATTTGATTCAATTCCAAACATGGTTTTAACTGCCCTTCCAACTCATTAGAGTCAGATTTATTTACTCTTCTTACTTCTTATCGCCTCTTGACAGACCGTCCCTCAATGTTCGCCTTCTGTATGGACTCGTCATCTGATCCTGCAGATTGAAAGAGTAATCCGAAGAGCAGGACGCTAGTAGTCTTCCAGTAAACTTTACGGAAAGAAGTTAGAACGCAACAAGTGAGAGAATTTATTTCAAAGCCTGCATTCGCTCTGCCATTGATTCGACTAGATTCAATATGCCTAGGACACGGTTTTCCTGCACGCTGAGTGTGTAAGGCCCTTTACCTTTAGGTCAGAATGCCGCTATCATCTATCATGTGCGGATAAGCCTTCCGATTAGCTGACTGAGGCCATCCCCGGCTTATAGCTGGTAGAACGTCAGGTAAACTGCAATCTATGGCAGTTTCTTAAAGTCTGTAGCTCCTCAACGAAGGTAGGTCGACTAAGCCTTAAGCCACTAAGGAAGAGTTTTGAATCAATATCTGCTATCTGCCCATAAGCATGTCTGAATAAGCCTGCTTAGCCCACCCCGACCGTACTATAGGATACTATTCAAAAACCAAGCTATCTATACCTGTAAGCCCACGGTTTCATTCCAATGCTTTGATTAGTTACGAAGACGTGAACCTTTACCTTTGTACTTTGCAAGAGCAAGAGTCATTTCATCGGTGGAAGGGAAGACGGGAGAAGGTTTTACGACTGAAGCCCGACCTCTATGATCTGAAATGAGTGCGGAAATGTCCCTTTAAGAAAAGGATCTTTACAGAAAAAGAGCTCAGAGGTTTAGTCAGCTATTGTCCTATTTTCTTTTTTCTTCTCGATGAGAGGCTTCCCCAACAGCACTGGTTTGTCAACCTCCATGGTCTTTCCCAATCCAATCTTTTTCTATTACTGACACCTGGAGCCAGCTTAAATTGCTAAAGCAACTCCCGAACCTAATTCCTAAGGTCACATACCTGTCGCATAAAAAGAAAATGCATAAATGCATATATAGTTGGAATCTCCAATAGGGCAGGCATTAATATGAAAAGGTTGACTTTCCAGCAGACATAAGATATGAATAAAGATCTAGAGAATAGGTATCCCTGAAAGAGACGTAGGAAGGGTTGATGCATCTCCAATATCTGTCAAATCCCGGTAGTTGCCTCCAATCGGAACATTAGCACTATTTCAAAAACCACTAAAGAAAGATCTCAGGCTATGCATGCTTCTTCCCAAATTAAAATCTTAATAAGATTCTTTTTTGACTTTCAACCATCCATTTGCCATCTCGTGAGTAGCTGTCACTGGTCTTGACGGGTGGACAATGAATGCCCTGTTGTTGCAACAAAGGGATATTACATGGATGCCCCAGAAGAGGCCGCTAGAGGAAGTGATGCAATAAAACTTGATGAAGGTTTGAAGGCAGCTATTTCATCAGCTGAGAACGGAATAACCGCTGTTAGAGTAAGCGCTGCTAGTCTTAGAAAGTCTGGGACTTAAGGAATCGAATAGGCAGCTAGACTTTGCCTGCTCCCTTCCTGAACAGTTTGTGTTCCGGGGTGATTGACCTTTTAAGTGGATAACCATTTCCCAGTGTCTTTGATTCGGCTAAGGGGTTTACTTGAGTGATTTCAGTTCCTCCCGTTGAAGGATATCGAGGAGCTGGCTTTTTCGGGTGTTCAGTCTGGCTTGCTTAGGTCGAGTAAGCAAATCAATTTCGTATACAGGATCTCTTTCTTCTATTCCGTATTCGAAGGGGTTTTGCAGTCTATTCGGACCTGTAGTTAGCTCAGATGGGGCAGCACCCAAAACAAATTTCCAATCCACTACCGAACCACCACTTCTTGATCCTTTCTTTCAGTGGAGGGAACACTTACTTGATTTGAAGAGAAATCCTTTCCTGAGCGTGGATCGGTGATCATAGGAAAATGACTGCGAATGCAAAAAATCATTTTTTTTCTATGGCTCACGAAGAGGACAGGTCGTGGAAGAATTGGACTTAACGGGAAGGTAAAGTATTACTTTCATACAGGTCAAGTTCTTCCAACTTCTTGTAGACTGATCTGTTGATAGGACAATTGCACCGCCTGCTCTGCTTAGTGTTCTTGAATATCTGTAAGTAGGCCCTTGTCGTTTACTGCGTGAACTCATACGCATACTTTGATGCTAACTCGAATGATGTCTCGGGATAATTTCTTTTTCAAGCACCTCCTGCAGGGCTAAATAGCGCCTCACCTCATTCTGGACGATATTCAAAAGAAAAGCAATCTCAAGGGTTGACCATGCAGGGAAAGATAGATTGACTAATGAGCGAGGTACCTTAGCTTATATGTGGCCAGGTTGACACCTTCCTTTAAGAAGTCCCAATAGAAAAAAGAATGAAATGCCGGGATCTTATCAAGAAGCAAGAAATGGATTACACTACCTTAGTAGAAGTAGATCTCAACTAGTGACATTTACTAATGCTCTAATCTCTTCAATCTTCAAGAGAACAAAAGAAAGAAATATCGGAAAATCATCCAAAGGGAGAAAAGAATTATCGAAAGAGAGATTTGGAATAATTCTACCGGTGCCCTAAAGAACTGCACTCTTAGCCGCTTGTGCCTAACCCTAGACTCACTTCGCTTGCCTCCTTATCTAATCCATGTATTTGTATTTCTTTGAAAACCAGAGCTTCCTTCATCTCTTGCGAGCATAATAAACCTCGTTGGGCTTTATGTTCAGCAGAACAGGCTTTCTGGACAGGTTGATCAGCTTTTCTTGAATTGAGCATGGAGGATTGAAACTAGGGAATGGGTTAATTACTATGCGAATGTGAGCGACGATTCCCCTTATCGTAGTAAGGATTAGGCACAAGCTGGGTCAATTACCAATAAGCGGCCGGGAGAACCCTGAGAGGTCGGATTAGCCCTATAATTAATGGGTTCTAAATGTGGTAGGTAATAGGGTTCGTGATAACGCTCTTCTAGCGCTTAGCTCTAAGTGATTAAGTTGAGTGCCCTTAACTTAATAGAAATAGAAGAAAGAAGAGATCAAACCTATAAAAGTGTCGCAGGCACAAGGAAAGAATCTGGAATAAATTGATCAACTTTCGTCATTGCAGGCGTTCCTTGGAGATTGAGAGATAGAGTCCCTATGGGTTAGTGTAGAAAAGATCATCCGCTAGTGAATACTTAATGTAGTGATACCATTTCTGTTTGAAAGACGCTGCGAAGCGGCAGATCCTTATCTTTTTAAACAATAAACAAAGGCACTCTATTTCTAATCTTTCTATGGTTGTTCATCAACTCATTTCTCGATCAGATAGTAGAATCGAGTGATTCGCAAGTGAGTGTAGGTAGATCTACCGCCCTTTTCTTCATAGGGACCCCTTAATCCATAACTCAAAGGAAGGCGAAGCTGTGTTTTAGACTGAAGCTAGCCTAGCATACCCCCATCCCTTCTTTATTTGATTTGCTGGATTAAAAAATGCTTTCCTACACTCGCTAAAGGCTAACTCTAAGGCAGTACATGGAAGATGGAAGCGGAAGGAAGTCGTTTTGCACCTACCGGAATAAGGTAAACCTCAGTTTGGAGACTATGGCTGATATCATACAAGCCTTGCCCGTAATGCCGTTCCTCCAGCATTTCGCTTAGACGCTCCGCCTGATAGCCCCCAGGAACCTTGGTGCCTAGGTCCCTTAAGAGTTCCTGTATTTTTTCTGCGATTAGCCTTTGGTTTTCTATAAGCTTCTAAAGGTGCTTGGTCCACGGGCTTTCCCAAAACTGAACCAGCAGTAATCTACTCATTGAAAAGATGATCTGAGCACTTCTATGCGTATCAGCCAACAAGGGGTTGACCCCGAAGACCGAACAGAAATCGACTAAGCAAAGGCTAAAAGAAGAGCGGGAAGCTAAGCGGATCAATTTCTAATAAAAGCTTTAGTCCGGGCTGATGCAAGAGAAAGGAATGGAATCTTGAAAGTCTTGTTCTGCTGATCTCTTATCATGCGAAATGAAAGATTTTACCGCTTCGCTAAAGCGACTACGTACCTGCCTTTAGAAAATAAATCCATTTTTCCAAGCGTGATTCTTAAGAAGAATTCATTCATATGTGCACCGCTTCTCTTCATACCTAGACCTACCCACCCACTATTCTACCTTGACCGCCCTCCTCTCCGTTTTCGCCGGTGAAGATTCACCTAAGGAACATGTTATGGAGGCAGGACCTTGGACAACTTGGGATCTCACTAAGATACCCATTTTGGGGAGGTACCGGGGTTTGCAACCGAAGTCCTGGGGTAAGGATTCTATAGCCAGCATCTCATTTGTCATTGGCACCCCGGGAAGATGACTGCGGAGAAAGCCTTTCCTTTGCCCGTGTGAGCCAAGCGGTTGAGAAACCATCCTCTTCTTCTTCCTGCAGCTTATGCCCGGCTGGGGCAAGTCTAATCTTCTTTACTGAACAACGTCTACTGTCATAAGGAAGTCTTTCATTTCCTGACACCATACAAGGATGGAGCCTTCGATCGATCTCTGAGCACAAGCCTATGTCCCGTTTTCAAGCTGGAAGTTCACTTTTGCTTTAATTCATTATTAAACAGGAACCGTGGATACTCTAAAAGAGTCTTTCGAGACCGCTACTATAACTAGTTTCTTATTCACTATAATTCTTATTTCATTTCTCGTCACTCTTCCCTACGGTCGTGATATAAATAACCTCTTGCGCCAACCGGTGGTCGAAAAGCTTATTCGGCTCATTCCTCAGTCCTCACTGTATGTAGTTTCGGCCATTGGAAGCTCCCCTAGAGAGAAATCCTTCCATTTAAATCTCCTTGTCCCTGGCACAATTAGAAATAGGCGCCCCGGCTGATCCGACCATGTCCAATACGATCGGTAAGGGACTAGTGAACACGCTATCTTACAGTTATGTAAATCTCTCGAAGAGAAAACGAAGTAAAGGACTGTGCAACACTGGTCGGTCTCGCAACTGGTCCCTGCCGGACAAAGAGGCAGGTTTGTCAACCGCTCCTTGAATCTTTGACTTTGACAGTGGCATCTCTCCCACCTAAGTGCTTTCATTCCAGAGGAGAACCAGAAAAGATAGGTACAGATAAACCGCACCTTTCCTCTGATTATTCTTCTGAAAAGGCATCCTTTGCTCTAGTTTCTCCAGATTAGGGAACCCTATCCTCTCTATCTTTTTTCTTCTGTTCTTTTAAGCTTCAATAGCTGGAATCTTTCCATTCGTAGTAGTTATGAGCTCCTGCTTAAGGTTCTGGGCTACGAATTCCTTCCTTGCCTTCTCGCTGATGTTGGAACATCAAGCACGATAGAATACCTTGTTCCAATAGCCTTTGAGAGGAAAACCCCGGATGCTTCATTCACTTCCTTCCTTCTCTCTCTCTTTTCTTTGTTTGGGATTTCGCTCAGTAGAATAGCTGTACAATAAGACTTGGAATAAAACACACATGTGAATAGAAGTGATAAAAAAAGCTGCCAGATGGCAGGCTTCTGAGAAATAGAAAGTCTCTTTTCGCTACTCCTTACTAATAAAAAAGTGCAGATCCTTACGCGTACTCTATTCGGGAAGAATGATCTTCGGTAAAAAGAGAAAGAATCTCAAAGAATAGCTGATCGAAAGGTGAAAAGACAATCGAAAGGGCCGCTTGCTTAAATTAGATTATTTATTTTATTTTATAATAATAGACATATAATATTCTATATCTATCTATAAACAATAATCTAAAAAATAGAAAAATCATTTTCTTTATCCAAGCAAAAGCTTGCCTGGGAAGAGGAAGAACTTATTTTATTAGTTTAGTCAAGAACAAAGGCCTCCTCTTAATTTATATATATTTAGGT
>JAOBBC010231047.1:0-17037 GCA_025388495.1 Curcuma longa | reverse complement strand
GAACGCATTGGCACATGGTGCAGGCAGCCTTCCATGTTCCTTGACAACAAAAGCTTAGCTCTTCCATCCTTTTGCTATACCTAACAGTACTCTTTAGCCATCATGGCATTCATTGCCCTCCTCATCAACCCTAATTCATCCTCGGTATGCAATCACATGATACGATACATATATATCAAATACTTACAAAGCTAAGCAACACAACAAACTGTTAAAACATACGTACGTACTCAAAAATGTCAAAAGAGCTAATGATAATTGATGGGTAGTAACCGAAGCAAGTAGAGAGTAGATTTAGGTAGCTGACCATTTCCTAAGTTTAGCTCGACAAACAAACAAACAAAGCCACATCAATCTTTGCATTGGCATTGTTGTCTGTTTCATGCATGTTGATAGATACGCCAAAACGTGAAGCCTAAGCTAATATGAAACTTTAGCTAGCTTTTTTTTTTGCCCCTCCTACTTAGGAAAAGGAACGGCCATTAATTCAAATATATAGGATATGATTGTTAGTACATGAATGAAGGGGAGTGATACGGTAAAAAAAGGAAATTATATATGACAGCATCAAATCAATATTAGTCAAAGGTAGGTGTAAGTCAAGACTCTGGTAGAAGTCCAATAGTCAACATCAACCTCATCAACTCGGTTCGAGATACTTTGATCATTTTTTCATCGACGCAGTCATCCCGATTCCAGAGGACAACTTCCTAGACTCGGTTACCCTGGAGGACACAACCTCCTCGACTTTTTCATCAACTTAGCCACCTCGATTCTAGAGGACACAACCTCCTCGATTCCTTTATCAACTCGGTCACCCCAACTCTAGAAGACACAACCTCCTCGACTCCTTCATCGACTCGGCCACTCGGACTAGAAGACACAACCTTCTAGCTCATCTCTTTCATCAACTTGGTCACCTGGACTTCATAGGGCACAATCTCCTCGACTCTTTTATCAACTCGGACACCCTGACTTCAAAAGACACAACCTCCTCGACTCCTTCATCGACTCGGCTATCCTGACTCTAAAGGACACAACCTCCTTAAATCCTTCATCGACTAGCCATCCTGATTCTGAAAATATAGACTTCATGATTCCTTCACAAGCTAGTCATCTTAGAGGAACCCGCTGACGATTACTGTAAATATTCTTGAGCATAATACCATGAGCGAGCGCAAGAACAATCATAAGGGTGTCAGACTTTGTCCCTTAGATGTTCTCCTACGTACATACATGTGGCATGCAATGAATAGAGGAGCAGGTAACAACTGTCAGATCTAGTCTTCTGAATTACAGATGTGAAGATGCTCTTTTAGGCGATTATATAAATAATCCCGGAGAAAGAACGCAAGAAGAGGAGTGATTTTATTTTCTTCTTCTTCTTCCTCCATGATTCTATTGTTTTTACTTTTCCTAAGCCTCTGTCTTAACTTGAGTGTCGGAGTGGCTACGCCAAGCTCCCTCGATACCGATTTAATTATCATCGAAGTACTGCAACTATTTTTGACGTCTTCCATCTCTCTAAGACCTTCAACATTGTCGCCTCTGCTGTTCTATCTTGTTGACTCACCATACCGCAATCTAAGACATGAACAAAATTGGCACCGTATGTGAAATTTCTTTTCTCGTTTGAACTGAGACACTAAGATGGTGGAACAAGAAAAACTGTTGGAGGCCTTGGCACCACAGGAGACATAGCTCGTGGTGAAGTTATCACCATGTCACGAGAAGACTTCCAAGCATTGGTGTGTCAAGTAGTGCAACGCCTTTTGTATATAATTCCTCCCCTGAATCTGGCCCCGGATGTATCTAATGCCTCGGCCAAGACACCCTTCTCCCCAATCAAACGCCTATTGGTTCAATGGGGCCTCTCCCTGCTGCCTTTGCTAAATAGCAAAATAAAGCTATAGCTCCGCTAGACGAGCATTCTGAGAAATCTATGGTCGAAGAAACTCCACTACCAAACAAAGGCAAGTGCAAAGAACCAATACCTGACGAAGTCACACCTTTTTCTACTTAAATCTTAAATGATGAATTACTTGGTAATTTTCAAATACCACAGCTTGGGAAGTAAAATGGGTCAACTGACCCTGAAGATCAATTGGGTCAATTCGAAAAGACTGTGATATTGTTGCATCATTACACGGATGATGTCAAGTGTAGGGTCTTCTTAACAACTATATCTATCTTTGCTCAACGGTAGTTCGATCGATTGTCATTCTTGTTAATCCACACCTTCGCTAATTTTAAGGTCATTTTTTCTACAATATTTTGCTAACAACAAACAGTATCATAAAATACCCCTCAAGCTATTTGCCCTGAAACATGCAACTAAGGAAAGTTTGAGAGATTATATCTACTGATTTAATAAGATGTTTATGAATGTGCCTTCCACCACCTCGGATGTACTTATCAATGCTTTCTCTCAAGGACTGCAAGACGGAGACCTCCTCTGATCTCTGGTAATGGATCCCCTGACGACTTTTGACCTCCTTTTGGATCATGCTTAGAAACATATCAACATAGAACAACCTCAAGTTGTAAGAAGAAAAGAAGTCTTAGTGTCGGTAACTGCGCGTACCCAGCCTGAGCAAAAAGCTCCCTCTTTGGCTATTCGACACAAGGAAGCAATCCATCATCAATATGCTCCAATTCTAGCTAGGATGTCAACAGTACAAGCTGTGGAGGTTGTCTTGATTTTCAACTCGACACCAAACAAGCCGAACGAAGGGGAGTGATATTGTATCTTCCATTGCTCTCGCGGACACTTTACCCATGAATGCTGACAATATGCACATGAGTAGAGTTGTCAAACAGGCCAACCTATGGCAGAGCGGCAACCCACTAGAAACTCATCATATGGTAGGGCGGGGCAGGTCGATCCACCAACTTGGCGGGTTGAAAAATCTCTAATCCAACCCAATCCAAGGCTGATTGTGGGTTAGGCAAGCCAACCCACGAACCTTTTAAAAAATAAAAAAATATTAAAAATTTTAAGTTGGGATTACAATTTAAACTAGTCAAGTTAAAATTTCTAAGTTTAAATTACAATTTAGATGGGTCAATGCCACTAATTCATTGAGTTTTCTATTTTAATTTTAAATTTTAAAGGAAAAAATAAATTTTCTCAATCTGCAAGCCAACCCATGCGGGTCGTGGGCCTAGGTTGGTCAACTCACCTTAACTCACTTTAAAATGGGTTGATAAAATTTCAATTCAACCTACCTACACAAGGTCTGTCGAATAACAAAAGAATGTCTGCTTACTCGAAGATCACCCATGAGATCGGCCTGATAGTCACTTATTCACTACCCTCGGGGTAGGAATGCGGAGCCCCGAATCAACACTCAAGGAGAGTCACCGCGCCAACAAATCTGCTAGTAAAGGAATACACCTCCCCGAAGAAGATCCCGATCTAGAGAGCCAGCTCGGCATCGCCCTACCACGGATGTTGATAATATCAGAGGAGAGCATCTGCGTCGAGGAGACATTAATATGATAGTGGGAGGTTCAACTGATGAAGATTCACACCAAGCCCGAAAGATTCACACATGAAAGCTTGAAGGCTATGGTATCGATACCAAATCTAGGGTGGAGTCAGCACCTTCTATCAGCTTTGATCTCCTCAATCTGGAGGGGGTTGGCACATCCCATGATGATGTATTAATAATACGAGTCATCATCGCCAACTATAACGTCACAGAGTATTCATCGATATTAGAACCTCTATGAATGTATCTGAAATCAATCTAAAACCTCTACGAGTCATCATCGCCAACTATAACGTCGCAGAGTATTCATCGACATTAATATGATAGCTAGGACTTTTTTCCTTTGCCTAACCATCAGTTAGGATTTTCTTTGCTAATCATCTAGTCAATTTTGACCTGTTTATACTTCACTCATATCTAAATATTTAGTCTTATTTGAATCAACTCTTGATCAAACTGATCAGACCTTGGTGTATTATCAAACATCAAAATACTAAAGGCATACTGTACCAACATAGAAGACTTGCGCACACAAACATACTCCCCATTTGGATGCCCGATAAAGCAAGAGATAAATTTTTAGTTTGTATCAACTTAGATACAGTTTCTTGCAATTATTATGAGAAGTTTTCGACACTATAGCAACCTGAGTCCTCACACTCAAATAACAATCCTCGAGCCCTCATACTCGAGCCAATCATATTCGAGTCCTCATACTCAAGTTGATAACTTTCGAGTCCTGCACTCGAACAATAACTCTCAAGTCCTGACACTCGAACAACAACCCTCGAGTCATCGCACTCGAATAACAACCCTCAAGTCCTCGCACTCAAACAATAACTCTCGAGTTCTCGCACTCGATCAACAACCCTTGAGTCCCCGTACTTGAGCCAGCCATGCTTAAGTCCTCACACTCGAACAACAACCCTCAAGTCCTCGCACTCACACAACAACTCTCGAGTCCTTGCACTCGATCAACAACCCTCAAGTCCTCGTACTTGAGTAAACCATGCTCGAGTCCTCACACTCGAACAACAATCCTCGAGTCCTCGCACTTGAACAACAACTCTCAAGTCTTCACACTTGAACAACAACTCTTAAGCTCTCACACTTGAACAATAAACCTTCGATATCTTCACACTCAAGCCAATAACACTTGGGTCTTCGCACTCAAATCTACACCGAGTCTTTAAAAAAAATGCATTCTTCTATGAATTTGAAGATCTTAGTCCAACTCAGCCCTACTTGACTCTATCAAATCAATCGTGCTCGTGACTCCCCTAGCTCTATGCATGACTCATTTTAGAGTGCTTAATAATGTAAGGAATAGATATGACATTTTGTTTATACGTTGATATGTCATCTTATATCGAGAGATCGCTCACGATCACTTGTTTCTCTCAATTCAACAAACAATATGGATTATAAAATAATGTTTTAAGGGAAGTCTATTCTATTGACAAAAGATACAAAAGTTACATTTCAAAGTATTACATTAGTGAGGAAGGAGCAGAGATAAGAACAAAGATTGTTATGCGTCATCGAAGTCTTCTTGCGGGATCTCATTGAAGACTTTCTCCAAGTCTAAAGGAAGATTAGGAGGAGATGGCCAGGTTCTTATATGTTTGGTGGCTCCTTTGAAGTCATACCTAACCATCTTAATTATACAATTGTCAATCTGCTCGTATATCTCATTTTTCTTGGTCATCCACTGTCCCTCCTTCTCAGTCTAGTAACTCTCGAGTTCTGCCTCCTTATCCATTAAAGCACTCCTCTAAGCTATCAGGTCACATTCTAAAATCCCTATTTCTGCCCTCTTAGATTAGGACTCAGACATTTCTCTCTCCAGCACGAGAGTCATTTTCTTCAATTTAGCCTCTCGAGTCACCAATTGGGATTCCACTAGTGCTAACAGAGCCGCAAATTCTTTCTCTTTCTTCTTCTGTCTCTTCTTCTCTAAAAATACCTGCCACTCTAGCTCGTTGACGTGAGCTTCATATTCATTCTTAGCATAGGCTACCTCTGCCTATGCAACCTCCAATTCCTACTTCTTCAGATGTAGCTGCTCCACATGACCCTTGAGCTCTACCGTCAGCCATTTCACCTCCACTTTTAGTTCTTCTGATTCATGACTAGGAGAAATCAATTGAGCCTCTAATTCAGCCATCCAAGCTCTTAACCGAGTATTAGACAAAGTTAATTTTGAACTTAGGAGGTCAATTTCATCGCTTCAGCCCAAGCCTACAATAAAAATCAAGTTATGATTAGAGGTTATCTCAACTTAACATAGGACTCTGAAAACACTCACCGAAGTCAGGTCTACCATCGCTGCCTCCGCCATATCCCCTATACTTAGGCCCCTCACTTCATTGTAAGAACTGCATCACGTTGCTATCATATCCTCAGCCAATGTTATCCTCAATCGTGGTGTCGGCTCCATTGGGGTCCCTTGCTCGTGAGCTAGGTTCATATTAGAAGGCTCACCCGTTTCTATCCTTCGATAGTGTGTCGAAGATTTTGAGAGGCCATCCGGTGTTGTCAATGGTGGTAGAGCACTTGAATCAGCAATAGGAGGAGGGGAACTAGCCCTTGCTCGGAAAGACCTTGACACTATCTGGGAACACTTTGCTCAGGTGGAGGAAACAACCACCCTAACTACCGCAGATGAGTTTGTCTCTAATGCAGGACCTTTAGATCGGGGTCTCTTTCTCTTTACCCTAAGAGGTCCCTCTGACTCCTCAGAGGAGTTAGGCACAACCATTGCCATAAGCAGAATGGCAACCCCTTGGCAGATGCAGGTTGAACCCCCGTCTGACTAGTAGAAGGAGCACTGCCCTCTTCAACCCGTTGAATGGCCAGTTAGGAACTCCGTTCTTCCAAAATGATAGTAGGCATCTTCAAACACTTGTTGATGACAGCTCTCAACATGATTTTAACTGTAAAATAGAAGAAAGATTCAATTAATCCTCACATGAGATCAAAATAACATAACTCTTACTAAATAGAGATTCAAGCTTATGTTAATTGGGCTGAATCTAAAGAGGTAAAAACAGACCCTCCTCGAGTAGAAGCTTTACATCAAACTACAACCTAGATAAAGCGTCGACTACAGTAAGATAAGCTAATTTTAATTTATACTGACCTAGACTCGAGGGACATAGCAACTCTGTTACCCATCTTATGGGGAACGAATATTGTGTAGGAGACTCAACAAAAAGGTAATGCACCTTCAATCCCTTATGTGAACTTGGAAATTTCTCCAAGAAACTAGAAGACGATTGGGCAATGAAATAAAAGGCCCCATCCTCCATTTTCTTTGGATAGAAGAAGTAATGGAAGACGCAGAGGTAGAAAAGGATACGATACAAGCGGAAGATTATGACTATTCTATAGAGTAGTCAGTAAGAGTTAGGTGTGAGTTATTGAGGGGGAATCCAAAAATACTCAGAAATCTTGATGAAGAATCTAGGCATAGGAAACCTCAAACCACCTATCATTTTCCCTTTGAAGAAAGGCAAGAAATCCGCGGGAGGAAGATGGGGTCGGTCAAGGGAGTTGGGTATCAATAACGTATGGTTGGGAGGAATCTCGAACTATATCCTTAATTGGTCTAGGTCACCCCCTCCATGGACTTATACCACGGGGATGAAGAGCTAGTAGTGACTATTGAGGATGTAGAAGAAGAAGAGAGGGAAAAATGAAACGCGATAAGGACAAAAAACTTACCGAGAAAAAAATGGGCATTAGGGTCAGAAAGAATCGTCAAATGTAGTTTGAAGATGAAAGATCGATTTCAGCACATGTGATTTTTGCCATCACCAAACCCCTAAATATAGACTACGGGACTCTTTGTGCCAACCATTGATTTCCAATAAAGGAAGCTACGATCATCATTCATTGGATGTGGCATGCTAACCCATAAAATCCCAACAATTGCCTTGAATAAAGTATGTCTACGTCTCTCTACGCATGCTACCATCAGACCGACTGTCATTTATGATTGAATAAGATAAAATAATCCTAGGAATGATATGTCATCATGCATATCATTTACATTTATGATATGTATCTCGCATGCTGCTGAGGCAAGTGGTAACATATGCCTCCTTGATCCCGCCAACCACTTGATTACCCTGATTCCAGAAGACTCATAATTTCTCAACTCCTTCTGAACTCGACTCATTCATAGATAGGATAAGACTACGCACCCGAAACTCCCTATTTCTCGATACTCACCATTCACAAACCCAACCTTTGAGTTTTTATACTTGTTACTGGTCATTGAGTGCATATTCGGGTCTTTACCTTCTCGAATCTATACTTGGGCTCTGGCTTTCTCGAGTCCATACTCGAGCCTTTATTTTCTCGTGTTTATTTTCGGGCCTTTACCATCTCAAGTCCATACTCTGGCCCTGACTTTCTCGAGTCCATACTCAAGTCTTTACTTTCTCAGTCCATCCTCGGGTCTTTACCTTCTCGAGTCCATACTCGGGTACTTATATTCGAGTCTATATTGCTTGATGCTCAAGATTTCATCCTCAGCAATAAGAGTCTTTTATTTGAGGTTCATAGTATTTACACTCATCCCTCTATTCTTGCACAGTGAAGTCTACAACTTCACACATATATCAAAATTCGATAAATTCTTTAACAAATAGTACTCAATGTAGTAAAGGGAGAAATTTATGCTTCATTTCAAAAGTTGGATGTTACATTCATAATCTTAAAATCAAAATTATATTAAAACCCCTAAACTATTACATATTATCCAAATCTTTAAGAGTCATTTCATTTAGAATTTTCTCTAGATTTATAAAATTTATAGAAAAATTTATGGGAAAATGTCTAGCTTTTGTAGTTGCTTAGTAGTCCCTGTGATTCCGTACTTGATCATCCTAAATACACGATCACTAAGCGCATCATATATCTTGTGCTTCTCTTTCATCTATTGTTGTTCTTCTCAGGCCATATAATTTTGGAGCTCTATTTCTTTAGCCTTCTGATCATTCCTCTGAGCCTCCACATAGCTCTCCAACTTCTCTATCTCTACCCTTCTCAATTGGGACTTAGATATCTCACTCTCTAGTAGTGTTCGCATATGTTGTAGCTCGCCTTCCGCGAGTGTCTAATTTAGCCTCCGCCTTCGCCAGCAAGTCTGTGGTCTCCTCCTCTTTCTTCTCTTGTCTCTCCTTCTCTATGGCAACCTGCACCGCTAACTCTTGCGCCTAGGCTTCATGTCGATTGTTCAACGAGGCCATTTCAGTCTGAAGAGTCTTTATTTCTTGCTGTAGCAGGAGTAGTTACTTTGCCTGGGCATAAAGCACGTCTTTTAGCCTCTTCATCTCCGTCGTTGTCCCCTCTGATTCTTGACTAGAGGCCAATCGAGCCTCTAACTCATCTATTCGAGACCTTTATTGTTGTTGCATCCGAAGGGCCTCCGATACTCTAGAGGTGAATTCGAACGTCTTAGCCCACACCTACAAGATCAATCAAGTTGTAAGCAAGCTCACCAAAATGTTAGGCCTACCTTTCTTCGTGAATCCTTACTCCTGTTAAATCCTTTACCATGACCTTTGACAACCCAACGAAGGATCGATGTCTCGCCTCCTCACTGGCATTGTGCCATATTTATGCTATAGTGTTGGATAGGGTTATCACCTTGCCCACTATGACCCTTGGTTGGCAGACGTATTCTAAGGTCTTGTCCCCTTCATCATCGGTCAACATGTTGACGATTCAGGACGGTCTATAGAAGGAGGTAGTAGGCTTTTGTTCTGCCAATGGAACTTCGCCCCCCATTTGAAAACTAAGGGAGGTGGCCATGGACACGTCTGTCTCCGGGATTAATTCCTGAAGGTGAGGTCTTTTTCTCGATGCCTCTTATGAGTCTCCTGATGACTCAGCTACCTCAATTATCAGAGGTTGAGAGGAGAGCCCCCTTGCAACTATGGTCAAGTCAACTAGTAGTTCTGAGGATTAGGCTTCTTGTTGCTCGCTGAGTGGTTGAATAGTAGGGATGTCGTGTCTTTCTACTTTGGATGTAGACTTCCTTAGCCGCTTGTTGATGGCATCTCTCAGCATGATTTCAAAAATTATATGGTCACGAGGAAAAAAAGTAACAAGAAATAAATTGGATGTAGAGAGAAGATAAAACTTTAGTTTAGTGCAACATTCACGTTCATCCGTTGCCCTTATATATACTTCGGGAATACCAACAATGTAGTCGATCTGCATTTAGACTATTTATTCAGAGCTATCGGATCTCGCACGCGAATTGATGATGATGGACTCCTGACAAATCTTCAATGTTTAGGACATGTGTCAACTACATACTAGTTGCATTTATGTGCGAGTAAGACAAATTGATCATAAGCATGATACGCCACCATACATATCTCTGACATTAATAGTGTGCACATTCCCAATATGTTCACTTACGAAGCAACCAATTGGTACCACATCAACCTTATGTACAAGTTGGTGGTTGGGCCAGGATCCCATCAGTACTCCAATCAGTCCGGTTTGTGCCTCTTTCATCTAGACTTAAATGAGAGGCTTGTGATACGGTAAGAAGAGGAAATCATATGAAGCAGAGTCAAGTCAACAGTCAAGCTTATGTGTAAATCAACAGTAAAGACTTAGTAGAGGAATAGTCAACCTTTACCTCATCAGCTCGAGTTGAGATACTTTGACCACTCCTTCATCAACTCGACCACCCTGACTCTAGAGGATACAACCTCCTCGACTCCATTATTGACTCGACCACCCCGACTCCAGAGTGTTGGTGCAGGGAATACCATATGATTGAATTTGAATTTTAATAATAGCAAAGGGTTCAAGTTAAGTTTGAGAAGTGGACTAATGAGCTGAATTGAG
Source organism: Curcuma longa (assembly GCA_025388495.1). Classification (NCBI taxonomy): domain Eukaryota; kingdom Viridiplantae; phylum Streptophyta; class Magnoliopsida; order Zingiberales; family Zingiberaceae; genus Curcuma; species Curcuma longa. Next base: position 6,667 of record JAOBBC010231047.1, on the reverse strand, counting down.
TGTGCAGGTAGTACAAGAAAGTCCTAGTTGCGGTTAGACAAAGAAAATCCTAATCCGGAGGATTGGACAAGGAAAACCTGATTTGGAGGACTGGGCAAGAAGTCCTGATTTGGAAGATTAGGCAAGGAAGACCTGGTTTGGAGAACTGAGCAAGGAAGTCCTGGTCAGGCAGATTAGGCAGGAAGTTTTGGTAGATCAGAGCACCAACCTGAGAGTCTAGGCGGGTTTAGAGAATCGGGCGTCTAGCAGTTGAAGTCTTGGGAGCCGAGGATCAAGGCTGAGCAAAAGTCCAACGTGTCTGGAGGACCGGATTGACAAAAGGTAACTTCTCCCTAATGGAATGGGTGAGGATGCATTCTCGGTAAGAGGAACAATAGGTGTCGGACTGACTTAGGATTTCACTGAAAATCTAAAGTTAAAACTAAATAGTTTACCAAAACTATTTCCTTCCTATTTATTTTATTTCTAGACTAACTTGTAATATAAAAAATGAAGAGATGGAACTTTTTATTCTGGGTGCCCTTATCTGGATCTAAGCGACTGGACAGTCCAGGCGCCCAGAAGGTATCCAAGTGGTCGGATGTCAACCGAACGGGCCAATGAGACAGATGAGGTGGCAGAGTCCCAGTAGTTGAGACACCTCAATCTTCAGGCGCCCGGAGAGATTCCAAGTATTGGATTGATGTGGACCGGTAAGAGGGGGGATGAATTACCCCTGTAAATAAAACTGAATCTCTTGCATAACTTTACAAGGATAAACGTTAGTTTCAACAATTAAATAAACCCAACATAAATTAAATAAAATAAACCTAGTAAGAGGCGAATGCAAAGAGATGTACTTGGTTACAACCTAGGTGGTTGTAAGCTAAAGCGGTTGAAGCTTACTATCAAAAACTCCTTGTAGATGGAGAAGCCTCTTACAGACGTTTGTAGCACAAGACAGAAGCTAAGAAAAATATTGTAATTAAAGTGTTGTCTTTTTCTTTAGCTTCTAAGTCTATTTATAACCTACGCAAACTAATCTTGACCGTTGATCATAGATAAGATTTTATCTTGATCGTTGATCTTTGATAAAGGATAAATATTATCCTTTTAAAAAATAAATGTTTATCAACGTTTGAATCATCCTTGATTAAGGATAATCTCTATCCTTAATTTGACTGATGATTAAAATCATCTTTAAAGCTTTGATTTAAAATCAAAGCTTGACTTTTTTTTAGAAATATCGTTTGGGTGGTTACTGGCCAATCAAGTTAGGCTCGCCCGAACCCGACTCTAGTCTTTCGCCCGTCGAGCGTCCTTCCTCCCGAATTCTCGTTCCTTGGACGCCACACACGTCCTTCTCACTCCACCAGTGTACTCTTCCACAGCTTCCACGTCCCTTAGATGCACCGAGCCCGTTGACTCACTCCCTCATGCCATCCTTCTCGACCGCTGCGTCTCCGCTCTACTTCCTCTGCTCTTAAGCTCCTGCACACTTAGAGAGAGGGATTAGACCATAACAGGACCTAACCTAATTTGATTGATCACATCAAAATCAACCGGAGCACCAACACTAAGTGTCAAGATCTGGATAAGGTGTTGTGGGATCCGCCACGTCAGCATCCAAGCGCTCGGAAGGGATATATGTGCTCGGAAGATGCCGAGTTAGCGTTGAAAGCGGATCAACAGGATGACGTGGAGGTGCCCGAAAGAATTTTCAGATGCTCGAATCAGGCTTTATAAGCAGTTGCGAGGGGAAACCCTAAAAACAACTTCATACACTTCTATAACGACCTCCTGTGCGCAAACATCCGATTCAGTACGCCGTGTAAAGCCGAGGAACTACACCGACAACTACAATCCTAATTCTCTCAGTTGGTAACTTTACTTTGTTTCTTTTTATACTTAAGAGTTTAGGACGGTATAAGTTTATCAATCCTAACACGTTTTGTAAAGCGATAAACTCTTTCTCATAAGAGGAGAGTTTTTATAGTGGATTGTTCGCCGGAAATGATTACGGATCGTGGGCCTTAAAGTAGCAGCTTGTGGCTGTGAATCAAGTAAAAAATAAAAATGTTCTTATTTCTTCTTTCCACCACACTTTCTATTTTCGCATACTTCGTACTCTGATTTACACATGAAAAAGAGTGAAAAAACGATAAAGTATTATTCATCCCCTTCTAGCACTCTAACTTGATCCTACACAGAGGACATAACCTCCTTGACTCCTTCATTAACTCGGTCACTCTGACTCCAGAGAAAACAACCTCCTTGACTCTTTTATCCACTCGGCCACCCCAACTCCAAAGGACACAACCTCCTCGACTCCTTCATCAACTCAGCCACCTCAACTCCAGAGGACACATCCTCCTTGACTTCTTTATCAACTCGACCATCCGACTCCAAAGGACACAACCTCCTTGACTCCTTCATCGACTAGGCCATCCCGAGTCCAGAGGACATAACCTCCTCGGCTCCTTCATCAACTCAGTCATCCTAATCCTGAAAGATGCAGACTTCATGATTCCTTCACAATATAATCATCTACAGGGACCCACTAATGGTTACTGTGAATATTCCTAAGCATGACACTACGATTGAACGTAGGAACAATCATAAGAGTGACAGACTTGGTCCCCTAGATACTCTCCTACATACATGTAACATATAATGAATGGAGGAGTAGGTAATGATTATCGGATCTAGTCTCTCTGGTTTGCAGATGTGGAGATACTCTTTTAGGCGATTATATAAACTCTGGAGAAAGGACGCAAGAAGGGGGTGATTCTATTTTCCTTCTTCTTCTTCCTTCATTATTTTACTATTTTTCACTTTTTTAAAGTTTTTATTCTAACTTGAGCGTCGAAGTGGCTACGTCGAGCTTCCTCTATGCCCATTTTAATTCTCATCGAAGTATTGCAAGTATCTTTGATGTCTTCTATCACTCTAGGACTTTTAACATTGTCACCTCCATTGTTTTATCTTACTGACTCACCAAATCGCGATCTCAGACAGGAACATGAAGCTTTGACACAATGGTAAAATTATCATCGTATGACCTTGTGATCACGGGTTTGAATCATTAAAATAACCTTTTGCAATGTAAGATAAGACTGCACAATTATTAATACTTGAATGAAAGGGAGTTTTGACTCAATGGTAAAATTATTATCGTGTGACATTATAGTCATGGGTTCAAATCACTAAAATAGCCTCTTGCAATGTAAGATAAGATTGTGTACAATTGATTTAATGTCGTTTAACACTTCTTGGGACCTACAATGAAGGGAGTTTTTGTTAGAACCTGAATGATTTGATCATAATTTTAAAATTTGGGTGAAAACAATTTAAGTTAGGCATTGCAATATTATCTAATGTATATGTCTAAGTATGTAAAGTCTTAGAAATACATACAGGATCATTTGATAACTCAGAGTTCGTTGAAGTATGGCGAATGGTGGTATGAGACACCAAAGAGACTAGAGGATAAGGAGTATCAGAGATAGGTACATCTATAGTAGAAAATGCAAGCAAATGAGAAGAATGACACGAGAAGAGAGTCAACAAGCTCAGTGCATCCAAGGGATGAGAAGTTTAGTGGAAGAGTATATCGATGAAGCATCAGAAGTATGTCGAATGGTTCGGTGCATCCCAAGGATAAGAAGTCGGGTGGAAAGTTGCATAGATAAGTTGTGAGATGAATTGAGTGAACCCGTAATTGGGCGAAGGGTAAAACTCAACTTAGGCGGACTCGATCTTATTAGATTGAAATTAAAGTTCTAGGCGATCGATATAGGGTTCTAAATGATTGAAATTATAGTTGATTGAAAATAGATTCGATCGATCTGTGCATTGGATAATATCTTATTTTTGATGAACAAGTTTGGAGTTGACTAATACAGGAGCTACGAGCAATCAAAATTAGATCCGATTAGTCGGAATATACCTGAAGTATGATCCAACTCATATTCAAATGAGACAGACAGAGATCCACTTTGATTGGGGTTGTGAGTAATTGGAGGAAATCCCGTCAATCGAAAAGTTACCACATCAACATTATCAAATAAGCATGACTTATTCGTGGATGAAGCCGACAAAATGAGTCAGAATCATCTAGGCGATCTAAAGGACTTTCGGTCGACCAAATGGTTGACAATTAGTAGACATAGCATTCCGAGTTGGAGACTATAAAAGGGATCAAGAGGCTTTAGGCACAAAATCAACACACATATTTATACTTGAATTACATCATCTTCATTTAAGCTTTTGTTTTGTTTCTTATATCGTACCACCTGTTGTATAAGAGGTTTCTTCATTTTCGATATTTTACCAAAAAAGGAAAAAGTTAGTGGACTATATATGTGTAGGTCATGGACTAACAACCTATGGGGTTTGAACCATGTAAATCATCGTGTCTTTTAGTATGGGTATGTTTCTATTTATTTATGTTTTAACTAATGTGTGTTTGTCTTTATCAAAAATATAAGAGAAAAAGATTTTAATTTGCAAGTGCAGTATCCTCTTCCATCCCTTCTAACTTCGTTAATTAATGTGACTTGAGAATTAGAAAATGATGCAGGGGCAATGGATGACATGATTCCTTTTCGAATGGAGGTCAAGAGTCAAACAAAAGTCTCGTCTATGACTGACTTGGCAGTGCTAGTCAAATAGACTAGTATCAATATTTGTCTTTTGTGGATTCATGAACAAATTGCAAATATTCCTAAGACACATGACAATATAAGAATAAAAGAGCAGTTATGAAGTTGTCAGATCTGATGCCCTTGAATCCCTTTTTTCTGCATATAATGCCAAAAAGAAATAAAAGTAAGGGACATCCGTCAGATATGATCTCCTTATAGATGGAATTAATATATCTTCACAATATGATATGATATTGTCCACTTTGGGCCTAAGCCCTCATGGGCTCTATCCAAAAGGTCTCATACCAATGGAGATATCTTCCATCCTTTTAAACCCATGATCTTTTTCATGTGTTTTTAGATATGGGACTATGTTTGCACCCTTACAACCCAACAGTCTCGACATCTCATCTCGGCACCTCATCTCAGCACCTCAGCATCTCAGCCATCTCAGTAGTTCAACATCTCAGCGTCAATATGGCGAGCGAGACGATTGGATCATTAAAAATAATCCAGTCAGTCGGACTACGCCTCCTTCAACTAGACTTGGAGGATGGACTTGTGATGCAGGGGCAATGGATGACATGGTTCCTTTCCGGATGGAGGTCAAGAGTCAAACGAAAGTCCCATCTATGGCTGACTTGGCAGTGCTAGTCAAACGGACTAATATCAATCTTTGTTTTGTGTGGATTCATAAACAAACTGCGAATATTCCTCAGACACATGGCAACATAAGAATAAGCCCTTCAACATATATAGCAGTCTTTTGCTCTAAAAAAATGCTTATATTTTCTATGAGTATGGCCTGCATAACAAGTTAAACATAAAGGACAATATGATAAGAAAAGGGATTTTACAAGCCTCCAAAGTGCAGGATATCTACATGTGTAGGGTGCAGTGGCCATTTGGAGACAGTCGATCATTTCTTTCTTCATTGTGACTAGCTCTGTCGTGTAAGGTTGGAGGTTGTTGCCCGCTTTGTGGTGCATGTAGAACGAAGGCAGGCAGCAATGCATTAGAGGCTCAACAAAGCTTGGTCTGTCTCGAAACACGAGTGGCCAGTACTGTCGCGGTCCTCAGAGCAGCAGGCTTGGATGATAGTTGGAAGAGTAGATGGATCAACTTCGACACCAACATCTCGTGGCTTCTCCTCCTCCAGCACGAGTAAATAGGCAAATCAAGAAGAACGTGAATCAGCTGTTTTCCAGTGCATATCAATTCTGATCACCAATATCCCTAACACATAACTAAAGCACAATAAAGAAAAACTAGACATTCGAAACACATGATCGAACAACTAAAACATCCAAAACTGTCGTCCGAAATGCTCACCCAACGAGTAAAACATATTCTAATGTGCCAATAAGCAGCTTAATTAGTCAATTAACTAGAACTGTTTTCTCATATGCCAATAAGCTAGTTTAGACTATTGCACTATAACAAGAGTAAATTGATTATATTTTTCACATAATATAAAAATAGCTAGTGGTCCTTGTCAAAATGTGCCTTCACTGGTTAGTTGATGAGTGCATGGACGAAACCACATTAGACCCCGTCCTGGGCTATAGCCCACCTTAAAATTTTTAATTATTATTATTTATATAAATTTTATTAAGTATTAAATATTTTTATAAAATAAATAAATTGAACTCAGTATCCAATTGTCGCCTTCTTTTTGTTCTTATTATCTTCCCAATAATAACTTAATTATTTTTCTTTTCTCCTTCTTCAAATAGCTCTCTTTTAATTTTTCTTTTTTCAAGGGTAACAATCTTTTTTCTTTCCTAATGATAACTTAGTTTTTTTTTCTCATTTTCCAGCTACAGTTTTTTATTTTTCCTCTTTTCAAGAGCAATAACCTTTTTCTTCTCCTCTTTTTGTTATTTTCCAACCGATTAATAGCAATCTTAGTCCTTCTTACTCTCTAACCAGAGTCGCTCTTATTTTATTTTTTTTTATAATAAAATAAAATAAAAGTTTTAAAATAAAAAATACAATATTTTTTTAATTTAATATTTTTATTTTTTTTATTTTATTGTATA
>JAOBBC010230869.1:0-11953 GCA_025388495.1 Curcuma longa | reverse complement strand
AGTAACCAAGAAAAAGGCATTTGGCATGCGGCAACTCAGAGTGGGATTGATACTCCTCTCGTGTGTAAGAGTAATCAAGAAAGATTAACTTAATAGATCTAGGAGTCAAATTATCTCTATTTAGAGATGAGAGATGAACGAAACAAATACACCCAAAGAAATGAGGTGAAAGTAAAGTGTATCATGAGGGACAAGAATTGTGGAGGGGATTCGACCATGAATAACAAAAAAAGGCATACAATTTATCATAACATATAATGAGGATGAAATCATCCCAAATTCTAGGATAAATTGTCATATGAAATAATAGTGTATGAACTCTCTCGATACCATATGCCTATTTTTTTTCCACTCAGCATTATGTTTAGGTATTATGTTTAGGTGTACTGTGATATGAAGATTAATAAAGGATACCTTGACTGGAGAAGGATTTTAATTGATAAAAGGATACCTTGTCTGGAGAGGGAGGATTTTTACTGTATGGGAAGTGTTTTTTGCCATTGTCACTTCTCAAGGTTTTAATAGACACCCAAATTGAAACTTCTCTTAGTTTCAGCACCAAAAGGAAAATAACCAGAAAGGAATTCAAACCAGTTCAAATCGTTCTTTCAATAAGGTGACAAAGTCTTGGAACCCAAGATTTGAGTAGACATGATTTTGGATCCCAAATATCATAGTGTAACAAAGAAAACGATGTTGAAGCACATTGATGGTGGTGGGAGGAAATGGCAATCAAGTATGTTTTCTTAATAGACAGAAGATTGGATAGACCAGGGATCATCTTTTGTAGGTTGTAGTTTATGATGTCAAAGACGACCATGGATTTGAAGTGGAGTGGGGCCAACCATTAGAATAGATGAATGTGCAACCATAGTCAACTGACATAATTCTGGAGATTCTTGTCATGTATCAAGTACTCTCTTAGTTCTCAAATTTTAAATGAATACAAAATTAGTAGCAGAAGCTAACAATTTTGCAACTTTGTGAGTTTTCTAACAGATAGTGAATTCAAAGAAAATTCAAATATACATAGAATCTAGGAGAGTAACCCATCTGCTAGAGTGACACTCATAGGATGAGATGTAGATTTAAGACTAGAGAAAAGGGAGATATTACTAGATGCATGCTCAAAGTTTAGAGTCTAGAATCCAACCCAAAGGCTTATGCCATACAAGTTCTAGAAGTAACTTTATGGACTAAGGATGTCATTCAATAAGATGGTGCATTCTAAGATTTGAGTAGTTGGCTTTGAGGAAAGCAGCTATACTTATTTGGTATTTGAATGGTATGTTTGGTGATAAAAGGCCCACAGCCAACAAGGCCTCCCTAGAAGATGAAGCCATTTTGACTAATTAGGAGCTCTATAAATCTGGATTTCCTTTATTTGAAAATCAAGGTGAATGAGAGAGGAAACTAGAACAAATCAGCAAGAAACTGATAGTGGAAGCCTAGCACTGAGAATTTGTAGATATTAAGAATCACAGAAGAGTCTAATTAACTGGAGATCAGCACCAGGAGGATAGGCTGAAAGAAATCCGCAGAAGGAAAACATAGACTAAAGAAGATGGCTGGAAGAAATCTGAGTGATCTATTGGATAACCATCAGAGGACTTATCTGCTGCAAGAGAACCAATCAAAAGAACACTCTAGGAATCAGAGAGGGCAAATCTGATGCAGAAATCTGAGAAGACAGGAAGAAAGGAAGTTGGGACAGATTGTGTGATGAAGAATGTCAATGAAAAGATCCATAAATCACAGGATGAACTGCTGTGAAATTTCTCTCTGATAAGAAAAGATGAGAATTTTCCTTGAAGAATTGTGATGAAGCTGCTTGCCTCACAACTCTGATACCATGTTAATGGGGAAAACTTTAGGTTTAAATCCCAAGTTAGTTCCCTATACCTTATTATAGATTATCATTATTGTCATTTTACATTCACACCTATATATTTTGTATGATAAAGCTCTCTTCTCTTACAATTAGGTCATCAACCTCATCCACATGATTTTATATTTCCTCCATAGTATTCAAACAGTGCAGTTGTATGAGCCAATATAGAATATATCTTGTTCAAGTATGCTTGTAAGGGCTTACCATTGTATTTTCAAAAAAAAAAGAAAGAAAGAAACTCGGAAGGATTCCATTATCATTTGTTAATTAACTAACGTTAAAAGTTTCAGTAATTGGTTGTATTCTGCAACTAGATCTGAAGCAGTCAAACTTCAAGTCATTGATCATAGGATCACTTGTGGCTGTGGAATATCTCATCTGAGTGTATTGCTAGCTTAATGACAAGCATATAGCCTATGATATATGTATGAGGATGTTTATCTGTCTACATGGACCACATTTCATTACTATAGGTGGAAAAAGTGAGAATGTGGAAGACTAAAAACACTTGATATGTGTCTAGAATTTTCTCTATGGACAATATTCAATTTCCAAACTTAATCAGAATAATAATGTAAATGCCCTTTTTTATATCATCTTTATATGATAAGGAGATTTATCTGCTTTTTCAAGTTTGGTCATTATATTTCTGGAACTCTTATTTCTATAGATTACTCTGGCATGAATTATTAAATGCTTGGATTAATCAGTTAATGCCTCAAATTTGACAAATTATCTTTTAGATGTCGCGTGAAAGTATTTTTTTGTTCTGTCTATAAAAGAAGTTTTCAAATTCTTTGTATCTGTTATGCTAAAACAGTAAGTTTTCTTTAAATTCAGTTCATGGAGAACCCTTGCTGGGAGTGATTAGAGTATGCTATAACATTGCTCTCAACAGGTTGTTAAGCTACACTTTTTTCTTATAAACTGTGGATTTACTGATCCCTTGTTGTTGCTTATGCTCTATGATGGTCTATTGCAGTAAGAGTTTAGTAAATCAGGCCACATCAAAAGCAATGCTAACCCAAATGATCAGTATTGTGTTTCGACGAATGGAAACTGATCAGGTTGGATTTGTTATTTTTGTTGATTTTACTGGATTGTCCACGTGAAATGAGGGCTTATTGCAGGAAAACTATTTCTTTGGGTGCTTAGGTTCCTGTATCATCTAGTATTGTGCATGCTGCAGCTAGCAACACCAGCTCTGAGACTGTAGAAATATCTAGCAATGAAAAAGACGAGAAAAATAGTGTGGCAGATGCATTATCCAAGAAGTGTGAAAATGACACCTCTCCATCTTTAGAGGAGTTTCAGAATCTGGCTGGTGGTGCTGATATCAAGGTACTCCTATCATGGTTATTATATGGGACTTTTGGAATTTATTTTTTTATTTTATTGTTTTGCCAAAAGTAACATATGTTGCTTCTTCGTTCACCTTATATATTATTTAAAGTTATGATTTGTAGGGTTTAGAGGCTGTTCTTGACCAAGCTGTTCAGCTTGAGGATGGAAAGAAAGTTTCCGAGTAAAATATGCTTGAATTTTGAATAAGTCAATACTTCAGTTGTGGTGTCTAAATTTGATCTAAGAATCTATTGTTTATTCATGTCAGAGGAATTAGTGTAGAGAGCATGAGTGTGATGCAGAACGATGCTTTGTTGCTGTTTCGAACACTGTGCAAGGTTTATGTTTGTGAAATTGTTCTTGTAAAGCTTTCTGTATTTTACTCTGCCTTATCATATTGGGGGCTGTTTGCAGATGGGGATGAAAGAAGAGAGTGATGAGGTGACCACCAAGACCAGGCTGTTGTCTCTTGAGCTTTTGCAGGTTAGCTAGTCTAGATCTAAGACTATCTGGATGTAAGAAATAGAATATACCAGAATACTGTTTACTTCAAATTGTTTTAGTCAATGCATTTTTTCTGCTCACCCTCTTGAATTTGAATGCTAAAATCACAGGGTTTGCTGGAAGGAGTGGACCATTCCTTCACAAAAAACTTCCATTTTATTGACTCTGTTAAGGCATATCTTTCTTATGCTTTATTGCGAGCTTCTGTTTCATCGTCTCCTGTGGTCTTTCAGGTTATATCTCTTCCTGTTTGTTGCTTTCTCCAGCCATTCATTTTGTATTGCACATTTGCTAATTCTTGTAGTTCTTGGTTACATTCGACACTTGCAATAATTGCTGTTGCTACACTGCTTAAGTTTGTAAAAGAAAATTCCTCATTCTTATGTTGTTGTGCAGTATGCAACTGGAATATTTGCTGTTCTTTTGCTTCGTTTTAGGGAAAGTCTTAAGGTATTGAACTGTATTCTGGTCATAACCATCTTCTTGTATATTGTCTTCTAGAAAGTAAATCTCCTCGCTATCATGCTAATCTCATCTAATCATGTGTGTGGTTTTTCTTCCAGGGAGAAATTGGCATCTTTTTTCCACTGATAATTTTAAAATCACTGGAAAGCAATGAGAGTGCACTTAGCCAAAGAACAAGTGTTCTCCGGTGATGCTTCCTTCTTTATATATTTCTTTAAGAAAATATGTTATTTTCTTTCTTGCTGAAACATTTCTAATTTCAGTTCATTATAATATGGAGTCATTACTTGCCAATTGTTGCCCTGAATTTTTACTCTGCTGTTGCTTTATCACTCATTCTGATGTTTCTTTAATTTAACCTCTATTAGGATGCTTGAGAAAGTATGCAAGAACTCACAAATGCTTGCAGACATATTCGTGAACTATGATTGTGATCTTCAAGCACCAAACCTTTTCGAACGCATGGTAAAATCCAATCATATTATACTAGTTGCATGAAGGTGAAGCATGCATTTTATTTTCAAAGTTACTTATTTCCACTGATCTAATCAGGTAAATGCGCTGTCAAAGATAGCACAAGGAACTGTAACTACAGATCCGAACTCTGTGACTGCAACACAGATTGCTTCTGCTAAAGGTTCATCTCTTCAGGTATTTTTAGAAAATGAAGAAATTCTTGTTTTCTTTTCCCCCATGGTTTTCTTTTAATTTTTATACTTCTAATTATGTATGTATCTAGTGCTTGGTGAGTGTGCTCAAATCACTGGTTGATTGGGAGAAGCTTAAAAGAGAATCCGATAAGCACAATAATATAATCCGGTCTCTTGAAGAGGAAGTTTCAGGTAGAGATGTTGCTTCAATTAATGAGCAGAAGAATGCTGATGACGGATTAAATCAATTTGAAAAGGCTAAAGCTCACAAATCCACGATGGAAGCAGCCATCTTGGAGGTAACTAAGATATTTGCTTGGCCATTTACCATAAATGTGATGTCTCCAATGATAGCATAATGATTTCTTTTCTTTTGACTCCTAGCTTGATACAGTTTTATTTGCTACGGTATCTGTTTATATGGTTAAACATTAACTAGTTTATTTGATTTTAGTTCAACCGAAAGCCAGCAAAAGGGATAGAGTTTTTATTGGCTAACAAGTTGGTTGAGAGTAAAGCTTCTGCAATAGCTCAATTCTTGAAGAGCACTCCTAATTTGGATAAGGTGATCTCCATGGCTAGTTTTTCTTCTTTTTTTTTTGTTAAAAAAGGTTTCTAATCTCTCTCTCTCTCTGTTTTTTTTCAGGCAATGATTGGTGAATATTTAGGCCAGCATGAGGAACTCCCTCTTTCTGTTATGCATTCATATGTTGATTCCATGAAATTCTCAGGATTGAAGTTTGATAGTGCAATTCGTGAATTCCTAACTGGATTTCGACTTCCTGGTGAAGCACAGAAAATTGATAGGATCATGGAAAAGTTTGCTGAGCGGTACGGTTATTGACAATTTGAGATGTGCCAATTTTTTCCACTTTTAATGATGTACTCAACCTTGTTTATTTTGCAGTTACTGTGCTGATAATCCTGGGCTTTTCAAGAATGCAGATACTGCTTATGTTCTTGCATATGCAGTTATAATGTTAAATACAGATGCTCACAATCCAATGGTTTGGCCAAAAATGTCAAAATCTGATTTTATACGTATGAATTCTGTCAGTGATGTGGAAGAGTGCGCGCCACAGGAGCTCCTAGAGCAGATATATGATTCAATTGTTAAAGAAGAGATAAAGATGAAGGATGATACACCTGATGCATCTAAAAGCAGCAGACTGAGACCAGAAACAGAAGAGAAAGGGCGCCTTGTCAATATTCTCAATTTAGCTCTTCCTAAGAAGAAAAATGGGTTTGATACTAAAGCAGAAAGTGAGAAAATAAAGAAACAAATACAGAACCTTTTCAAAAATAAAGGCGAAAAAAGGGGTGTCTTCTATACAGCTCAGCTGGTAGAACTAGTTAGACCAATGCTTGAAGCTGTGGCATGGCCTCTTCTTGCAACATTTTCTGTAACAATGGAGGAAGGAGATAATAAGCCCAGGGTTATTCTTTGCATGGAGGGTTTTAGAGCTGGCATACATCTAACACGTGTTCTTGGGATGGATACAATGCGTTATGCTTTCCTAACATCATTAGTACGGTATGCTCTCCTGTTAGATTCCCATAGAATAAAGCATTCTTAGATACTTGATTATCATTTGCCATACTACTGAATATGATTAGTGATTTTTTTTCTGAAATATTTTGATGCAAAATTTTAACTAATTCTGTGTGCAGATTTACCTTCTTGCATGCTCCAAAGGAGATGCGAAGTAAAAATGTGGAAGCATTGCGGACACTGCTTATTCTATGTGACATGGACACCAATTCACTACAAGACACCTGGAATGCTGTCTTGGAATGTGTATCACGGCTAGAATATATCACTTCAACCCCATCCATTGCTATAACCGTGATGCAGGGTTCAAATCAAATATCAAGGGATGCAGTTCTTCAGTCTCTTAAAGAGTTGGCTGGAAAACCAGCAGAGCAAGTTTTTGTAAACAGTGTAAAATTGCCTAGTGATTCAATTGTGGAGTTCTTTACTGCTCTTTGTGGTGTTTCTGCTGAAGAATTGAAACAAACACCTGCCCGAGTCTTCAGCTTACAGAAGCTTGTTGAGATAAGCTATTACAATATGGCTCGCATTCGGCTGGTACTCCTAATTTCTCCAGTATTTGGATGTTTCTTTGATACTAACTGTAGTTTATTCCTTGGCTGGTAGGCCAGTAAAATCTAGACACACTGTTCCTGATGCTATTAAGATAGTGAATTTCAAGTTCCTATATCACTTTCAAACTGGAAGATCATACAGCAGTGGAGACATGTTGAAGTAGCAGTTATGAATTGCTACCTAATTTGTTCATACTTGTAATTGATTAGGGTAGCATATTGCTTTTCTCATTTTGATATCATTTACTAGTTGGCCGTGTCACATGATCACTACTCGATATAGATTAACCGTAGTGAATTGCATATTCAAATGGATGTCTGGACCTTGATATTTTCATCTTCATGAAATGTTCCGTTACATCATTTCTTAAATGACTGGTTGGTGGTTATCTTGACTACAATTGTGATGGCTTTAGGTATGGGCTAGAATATGGTCTGTCTTGGCCCAACACTTCATTTCTGCTGGTAGTCATCGCGAGGAAAAAGTTGCTATGTATGCCATCGATTCACTGAGACAACTTGGTATGAAGTATCTGGAGCGCGCTGAGCTGACCAACTTCACCTTCCAAAATGACATTTTGAAACCTTTTGTCATTCTTATGCGGAATAGCCACAATGAAAAAATCCGCAGTCTAATTGTTGATTGCATTGTTCAGGTAATCCTTGTTCGATAGATGGATAGAATTTGCTATATGTTTGCTTTATCTTGTTGTTCATCATGACAATGCTAAACAAAGATTTTTTTCCCCAACATTTCAGATGATTAAATCAAAGGTGGGTAGCATTAAATCAGGCTGGCGGAGTGTGTTCATGATCTTCACTGCGGCAGCAGATGATGAATTGGAATCGATTGTTGATAGTGCATTTGAAAATGTTGAACAAGGTGACAACACTGATCTGCTAAACTTGTCTTTAAGTTTCTTTTAGATTTTGATGAAGCTATGACTTTGCATCTGCAGTTATCTTGGAACACTTTGACCAGGTTGTTGGTGACTGCTTTATGGATTGTGTGAATTGCCTCATTCGTTTTGCGAATAACAAAATTTCTCCTCGCATAAGCTTGAAAGCAATTGCTCTTCTCCGTATATGTGAAGATCGGCTTGCTGAGGTTTGTAATAACAATATGTTTCTGCATATTCTGGGATAATTTCTGAACAATTATCTATGGAAACTATCATAAGTTTTTTTCCTAAAATTTTATGCAAAACTTTCTCCGTTTATTTTTATTTGTTTAACTATCTTATTAAATAAAGAACACCTATGGTTGATACTCTAGACATGAGATCAAATCGATTCTTAGAATCTATCAGTTTCACTTACAATGCTCCCATTAAGAATTCTTTTCTAAAATTTCATAGTATGACGCATCACCTTGATTTCATTGTAATTAGAATTTTAGAATAATAGCATATTACCTTTATTTGTATGATTTGGCACTAAAAATATTCCTCAGATGTCATCTTAAATCTAAAAAATGTGTTAAATAGTTTAGTTGGCAATTGTACTTTGATCTAAAATAAATTCTTCCATTCCAAACTTCAATAGGTGTTTTGACATGCACTTTTACATATGCCCTTTTTCTTTAAAGCTACTTTATTCTTATTAGATCATAATTTTCAGTCTGTAAAATCAATTTTCCTGTAGAGTGCTCATGAAACAATTTATAATCTGCTTTCCATTTTTCCTTAGTTCCAATATGATTTCCATACTTGATGTGTCTTATGTTACTAAGTCTCTATGCATTTTCCATAACTCTAGCAATCCTATTAATATCTTTCTCCAATAAAGTCCCCATAGATATTTCACTCGCATAGAAGCTTAATATTTCAACTTCCCTGTTCCTTGTATCTTTTGGCTTTTTAAATCTTGGTTTGTTTTACTATGATAGATTATGTGTGTTTTACTTTGAAAAGCTAGTAGTACTTCCCTGTTCTTTATACAAATTGGCTTTTAAAATTTTTTCTTCTACTGATTATTCTTGTGCTCAGGGATTTATTCCTGGTGGAGCCCTGAAACCAGTGGATGGTGGGCTAGAATCAAACTTTGATATAACAGAGCATTACTGGTTTCCTATGTTAGCTGGTTTATCTGATCTAACATTGGACTCTAGATTAGAAGTTCGAAACTGTGCACTGGAGGTGCTATTTGATTTGCTGAATGAGAGAGGAAGGAAATTTTCTTCTGCTTTCTGGGAGAGTATTTTTCATAGGGTCCTCTTTCCAATATTTGACCATGTGCGACATGCTGGTAGAGATGGAATTGTCTCCGCTGATGAGGAATGGCTTCGGGAAACTAGCATCCATTCACTCCAGTTGCTCTGCAACCTTTTCAATACTTTCTATACGGTATCTACAATATCTCTTTCTTTAGAACATGTGAAAAATTAACATCTCATGTGTTTCACAACTTATAAGCAAAATAACTAACAGTTGTGTTATATCATTTCCTTGCTTTAGTTAATCACGCTGTTTTTTTCTTTCTGGCTCTCCACAGGAAGTTTCTTTTATGCTCCCACCACTTCTGGGATTTCTTCTTGATTGTGCCAAGAAAACAGATCAGAGCGTGGTTTCCATTTCACTGGGAGCCCTTGTACATCTTATTGAGGTTGGGGGTCATCAATTTAATGATGGTGATTGGGATACTTTGTTAAAAAGCATTAGGTATGTTATTTGTGAGCTCATTATAGCCACTTACTTCTTATTTGGCCCTTTATCTGTTCTTTGTCCAACTTTGTCAAAAATGCATTAGATATGCAATTTGTGAACTTGCAATATTTATTACTCTTTTTTGTTATTTGACCTGTTCTTGTACAACTGTAAATATCAGAGATGCATCCTACGCAACACAACCTCTTGAGCTTCTCAATTCTTTGGGATTTGTAAACTCAAAGAACCAGACAGTTGTATCAAAAGATTCAGAAGCTAAAGATGGTGACAGTCCATTTAAAATCATTGACAATAGGAAGGAAGAGGGAGTCTTGGAGAACCAATCCTTATCTATTAATCCTGAAGACTCTGGACAGGCAATCAGCACAACTAAGGATCATCAGGGTAGTGGCAATCTCCAAACCAACTTGGAGGAATCTAATGGTATGCTGCTATTTAAGTGAAATACGCTAAGAGTAATCTACAGATGCATATTCACCTAGTTAAATTTGTGATATTTAATTTTTCTAGAACCCATATTTTAATTTTCTTATTGGCTTTCCATCACCCTCAGGTAGCTCACCTAAGCCTGCTGAAGCTTCAGATTTCCAGCGTAGTCAAACATTTGGCCAAAGGTTTATGGATAATCTTCTTCTTCGGAATCTCACCTCTAAATCAAAGAACCGCACAAATGATGTTGACTCAGCTTCACCTACAAAGGTTTGTCATCATCTATTTACTGATAAATAAATATAATATCTGATATATTATTTAGCATTTTTGTGCTGTATGTCTCACAAAACTTGCTTGGCAAACAAAATGATAGTTCTGACGAATTTTCTTATTTAAAATGGTAAAATCATATGCGAGAACTGTCTTTCCAAATATCTTGGAATTTGGCAATTCCCCCAAAAATGGTTGTGTTTCCAAGTTCCACCTTGTTACTAGATTGCCTTTATAGCCCAGTGAAGTTATTTAGCATAATATACAAACCAAAAACTCTGGATTATCTTTTCAAACTCACTGTCAATTGATATTATGTATTAGCTTTTATCCAACCACTAGTTTCATATCGAAATATTGGAATGCATTTCTACATTGAAGCTTTGATTCACAGTCAAATTCCATAGTATTTGTGAGGGCCACTGACATTGCACAGGAAAGAATCTACCTGACTGCAAATAGTTGGGAATTTAGTGTCATTCTTGTTGAAATATTACTAAAATAATAAAACTGTACAGTTGCAGTCTCTCATTTCTTGATTATAGAATTGGATTGATCATAAGTTTTTCTTTATTTGGTATGACCTGCATGATTTTATATGTGGAATGTATATGCAGAACACTGATGCCGCAGAATCCATTCCTGATGATAGTGATGAAGAAGAAAATTCAATGATGGAGACTATTAAAGGAAAATGCATTACCCAACTACTACTATTAGGTGTTATTGATAACATACAGGTAAACATGAGATTAAACGTTTGATATATTTCTTTACTTTTAGAGTGGCTTTCTCATTGGTGTTGGTACGCTGCAGAAGAAATACTGGAACAAGTTGAACACCCATCATAAGATCGCAGTTATGGATGTCTTGCTGTCTCTTGTGGAGTTTGCCTCTACATATAATTCACCATCAAATCTAATAATACGCATGCAGTACCTACCCCCAGAAAGGTATTGCCAAGCCAGAAGTATTCCAGCTATTTCTGTCAATTTGTTAACCAGTCTAACTTTTGATGGTCGATTCTTCACAGACTACCACTAAATCTTCTCCGCCAGGAAATGAGAGGAACTTCCATATATTTAGAAATTTTACACAAGTCAACTGGAACTGATAGTAATAACAGCAGTCATGAACCACTGAATTCCGAAGAGAAGCTCTTAAGTGCGGCGGAGGAGAAACTGGTCTCTTTCTGTGGTCAGATTTTAAAGGAGGCTTCTGATCTCAAACCAAGTACAGGGGAGGCTGGTAGTGCACATATTCATCGAGTACTTGACCTGAGAGCACCAGTTATTGTTAAGGTAGACATCCACATATTTACATATATAACCTTCAGAGATTTTTTGTCATAATACAAAATTGATTGCATATTATTCTTACAGTATTTTGTTGAATTGTAAACTTTGAAATTCTTGTCATAATTGTTAATTTAGTAAAACGTTGGTTACTCAGTTTTACAGTAACTGACAGTGTTGCATCTTGTGATAATCTTGGCATCATCAGTACCATATTCTTTTCCCTTTGACTACAGATTACTTTGTTCTAGTTTGGCTGTATGCTTCTCTGTGTAATACTTCTGGTTGACCTTTCAGGTACTTAAAGGAATGTGCTCTATGAATAGCCTC
>JAOBBC010230689.1:0-17066 GCA_025388495.1 Curcuma longa | reverse complement strand
AGGTACATTGTAGTGAGACCGGATTTTAACTTTTGTTTAATCCTTAAGCGAAGAGAAATTTGATATTCCCATGTCTGCCCGCTCGCTTGTTTTTGAGAATAAGAGTGAACCAGAGATGCTTCCGAGTGTTGCATGTATAATTTGAGTATTCATCAAATGAAACCCAATTTCGCAAGAATTTAGTGCATGAACTTTGTATTGCAACCAACTTATTTGGTGCGCCACCATGTTTATATGGTCATTTCATGCACTCGTTTCAATGTGCTCATTGCGTTGCACTTTGGGGGCGAGCTTCTTTGAAAAGTTTAATTGGTTGAAAAATACGATAGTAGGAAACTCCCTATCATTGACAAAGAGGTAGGTTTGGGTAAAACAGATGATGAGAAGTTTGCTATTTGGCTACTTAATCAGGTCACTATATTTTAACGTTATTAGTACCAAGAAGTTTTCTTGACATGCGCCCGCCTTCGTGCGCATATGCTAATTCTACCAAGTTAGTTCTATAGATCTCGTCCTTATAATTATATATCGGTAGTTTGCCTTCTGTTATTTTATTTTATTACTAGTTCCATTTTTCATCAAGGTAATTGAATTATCGATATACTACCTCATGCTATTGCCTTTCGCACAGCACAAAATGTCCCAAACATTAGTCTCACCTTCTAAGGTTTTAGAAGTAATTGACCGTCCAAAAACCTTAAGTCAAGTGCCACAGCCATTGGTGGATTTTAGAATTTTTGTTAATTCCACCTAAACGTGGCCCTTTTAAATTGCCTTTGTTAGTATTAATTACTTGTTCTTCTTTTAATCTTTCATCAGTTGCTCCTGCATTAACTCTGATGTTCATGTATAATAAAGCACACACATTCATTTATGTTTGACGATTGCAATTACTCCATTCTTTGCTGTTTGCTCTAACCCAACCTAGTTCTTTATTGGGACTACTCGTTTCAACTTTCATTGCAGTAAGATTCTTCCTTGATTTTGTATTTTCCTGTTGCACACTTGTCTTAACTCTTTAGACTTTTGATCTCATTTTTGCACTTGTTCATGTTCAAGGACGACTGATTCAATTGAACTTGTCTTTCATGTCTCTTTGAAGATAACTGAGCCTAAATATAATTCTCCTCCAAAATGTCTCACTATCTTTTAAGAGTTTTTGATGTTGCTCTTTACTTTTCTATTCCCTTTTTGATCATCCATTAGCTAAATTTTTAAAACTTGTAGTCAGCCAATTTATTCCAACTCTTGGCACATAATGGCCTTTTTCGTAAATAAACAATTTTGTCACTCATCAGTTGGAGCTTCTACCCAGGTTACCACACCATGGTCCATCGGGCTAAGTTGGAAAAGTCTTTTGTTATTTAGATTTATATATAATTTTTTATAAATAATAATTGATAAAATATAATTAAAATTTTATAAAATTTAAACCAGAATGAGAACGACAAATGAATTCTTATAAATCATTCATGAAATACGATATAAGATAATTAAATATATCATAATGAATAAATTATTTTTTCACTCATCGTGATTGTAAAAAGTCCAGATATGTTCAATTAAGTTCGCTTGAAGATAATGATGCAATTGACTATTATTTAGCTCATAATTTTTTTTAAAAGTATTTTTAAAATTCTTGGGCAGAGTCTTAAAATATTTGATGGAGGATTTTCTTCATTATTTGATCAATTGACCTTATCCTCAATAATTATATTGTGCAAAATAATACATGTATACATGATGTCCTTCAAATTATCCTTGTACCAAAAATTGTCCTGGATCTTTGATCATTGTTTATTGAAATTGGAGCATCTCAAATGCCAACTTGACATCCTTTCTCACAACCTCGTATCATTCCTTAAACATTTTGCTCTTGGGATTTTGAGGGCTTGAAAAGTTCTTGACGAAAATAGCCAATTTTGAGTAGATCCAATCGGTTATTTGATTTATTTTTCATTTTTATTTTCTAGTAATTGTTGTTTGCTTTGTGTTTTTCAATCTCATTCTCTGGAAAATAAAAAGTCATTTTCTAAGAAAACAGAAAATAACAAAATATTATTTTTTGTGAAAAATGAAAATTGCGGCTGACAAATAAAAAACGCGAAAACGCGACTACAATAATGCTGCACCCCTTAACCTTGATCGCACAAGGCACAACTCCTTTTCTCCATTGCCTTCACCTTCGGTCTCTCCCACTGCCTCTCCTATCGCTCCAACGAACCTTCCACCCCCTTCGCCCTCATCCTTAAGACCAACCTTAGCGCCCTTGGCCACCTTGATAAAGGAGCCCCTTTTCCATGGCCGTTGAGGTCGGCCTCCTTGCTTGCCCCGGAGGAGCCGACCCAGTCTTCTCTGTGCGCTTCAAACATCAAATCAGGGACTTCGCCATCAAAAAGACCATCACTTTTGCGACAACCGTCGCCATCTTGGCGAAGCCAACCTCGAACGGTGATGGATTTGAGGCGCCAATTGCGGAGAATCACTTCGAGAAGAAATCAAACGGTTTTTCTCTAAAGACGACGTTGCGGAGGGGATTCATGGACTTGTCTCTAGTATGAAGTCACCACGAGCACCGTTCTCCCAATACGGGCGCATACCACCCTCAAGTTCAAGTGGGGGCTAACAATATCGTCGGAGCTCCGTGTCGCGATTGGCGGAAGAACAGCCAACGACATTTTGCTCAACAAATTGCCGCTCCTAGTGATGAGCAAGATCTCGATCGAGCACGGGAGTGCAAGTGGTCCTACCCGCGAAGAACAAGACATCGAATCGCCGAAGAGAAGTTCGTCGGTGAGGAGAGAGTTGGAGTCCATGCAGGCGGAGAACGTGGTGTTGAGGAAGGCGGTGGAGGAGCTACGAAACGAGATCGGGGGTTGGAAGCCAGTGGCATCGGTTGCTGGAAGAGGAGGAGACAGCGAGAAGAATAGAACTAGGAATCCAAGTACATCAGTTGAAAACACCAGAGAGGAGTTGAAGAAGGCGTCGGCAATGGGATCCGCCGGTGCTGGGAGAAGCCCTTCGCCGTAGGTTGCAATGACTTTACAGTGACAGTTTTGTCTCTTTATTCCCCGTGTACATAGTAAATAATTGATGGGATTGATAAAAATTAAATAAAGAAAAGGTTTTATTATAATATAATTTTCTCATGTATGTAACTTAAATTTATTGTTCATTGAGATTGAGGCATAAGGAAATGCCTACAAATGAAAGAAAAAAAAACAACTGAGCATCAGAACCGAACATGAATGCCTCTTCCCTCCTCTCCTCCACACAGAGAAAGAGAAAGAGAGGATAGGGAGAAGATGGTATTTCTATTAAAAAAAATTATTTTATTTATCATTTTTATATTAACATATCAAACATATTTTTTAATTTTCTTTTTTAGAAAATAAAAAATAGTATATCATACCAAATACATTTTTTATTTTCTAAAAATTAGATCAGAAAATAAAAAAATAAAAATAAAAAATAAAAATAAATAAAATTTCAAACCAAACGTTCCCTTAACATCCCATTAAAGTAACTGACATCGCGGAAGGAGATCCTATTGATATATCAAGAAAATTTGAAAAAGGTAAAGTTAGAGAAAATGATGATGAAAAATAATGGAGGAGAATGGGAGGAGCGGAGTAGTAGTCCTCCCTCTTAGATTTCCACTTCTTTTTTGCAATAAGGAGAACAAGTAGATTTGATCAATGAAAGTCTCCTTAGATTTCCACTTCTTTTTTGCAATAATGAATACACGTAGTTATTTGATCAATAAAAGTCTGCCTCTTAGATCTCCACCTTTATTTTGCAATAATGAGTAGTTGTTATTCGAATGAAAGTCATGTTGAATTCAATGCCTTTATAAATATATAATAATTTATTTATTTATTTATCATACATTTAGATTAATTTTTTATTTTTAATTAATATATTTTATATTTAAAAAATATCAAAATTATATTAACACAGTATGATACGATACTAAACTGTATCATTTGATAATAAATCAAAATTTCAATGTAATTTGAGATTTTAAATTATGGACTCACTCCAATCCGACATGAAATAGGCCAAATCAACATGGCATGACATCAATTGTATCCAAGGGCAGAGCCATATTACGAGCTACTTGGGTTGTAGCTTGAAGGGCCGACGATGCTAAGAAAGAAAAAAACTCAGATTTATAGGTAGAAAAAGAAAATTTGAAAAAAAATGAAAAAGGTAGCTCAAGGTGTTGGCATCGGCATTGGTACTCATAGCCCACAACTTAAGATCAACCAGAGTAAATTATCCAGGACAACTCTCATTCTCATACTCTCAAGTTTTAACTCATTCGCTCGTTCTCTAACATCACACTCTCTCACTTTTTTTCACTAATCTTTATAATTTTATTATTTATTTTATAATAATCTCTCTCTTTAATATTCATATACAAGTCATATCACTACTCCGTCAACACATTTCTTTATATCAAGATAAAATTTC
This sequence comes from Curcuma longa, assembly GCA_025388495.1. Lineage (NCBI taxonomy): Eukaryota > Viridiplantae > Streptophyta > Magnoliopsida > Zingiberales > Zingiberaceae > Curcuma > Curcuma longa. Next base: position 12,590 of record JAOBBC010230689.1, on the reverse strand, counting down.
TATTTTAATTATTAGTAATATAAATAAATAAATAAATAAACAATAACACTTTAAATTTTTTAATAGGATATAATCTAATGGATATTCATGGTTCTGGTGGTTGTGAGCCTTGTGATTCTAATGTTGGACAACTTAACTCTGGTGTTAATGAAATATGTTAGATCATGGATCTTAGGTACACAAATATGAATTTCAAAGAATTTCACACCATACCCTTAGGGATATCAAACAAATTCCGCCTAATACAATGGCGGAGCCAGCCCGGGTAATCTACCCGGGCTGATTCGAACTCTTTAAACTACGTCGACAAGATACCCGGGCTAACTCTTAAATTTTTTTTCTTTCCTCTCTAAATCTAAGCTTTTTTTCTTCTCGTCGCCGTCGGACACCCGGGCTACAGCCCGGGTAGAACAAAGGGTGGCTCCGCCCTTGGCCTAATACATGGATATCAGTGTCCACCAATGCCTCAAGTTTCTACCCAACAAGTTGGCATGAGGGCAAGGCTATGACTAAGACTACTATTATCAAGAAAGCGAACACTACCAACCGACTCAACCACATCCTCACCTTTGAGATTCGAATCTTAAATGCTTAATTAACCGTTATCTAACCGCTGCACCAAAACCCCGAGGGCATCTTTATCCCATCTCAAAGCTATAAATAAAATAATTTTAAAGCAATTTATAAAGATGTTACACAAATTATAAATGCAATTGCATTTACCCAATCATTACTCTTTAGGACACGAGATTTAAAAAAATATTATAGAAATGTAAATGTTGAATTAATGTAAATAAAAAGCATTTCCAATGATGTATCACATATGTGGAGCTCGACCTATCTTATGCTTAGAGCGGTCATACTATTTAAGAAACAATTAAAGATTTTTAATGAATCAATTAAAGATTTCCAACTAACTAATTAACAATAGATGCATCAGAAGAACGTCTATAAGATTAGCACGGGATCTTGACATCAAGATCAACTCTCGACAAAGCCAATCCAAATGATACAACATGTCCAACTCAAGCATGACAGACCTCCAACCAAACCACCCTGCCTCGGTATGAGAAGTATAAGGTGAAACTACGTTTATCTTAATCCTTCTGAAGGAACATAATCAACTCAAGTGGAAGAACAAACGGTCAAGTTCGAATCACAAACATAGTATACATGAGAATTAAAAGAGACCTATGCAGATCCACGTTGGAAACAAGCAATAGATGAGAAGATTTTCATTCTTCTATCATGAGGGACATGGAGACTTGCCCATCCTCTATTGATGCTCATACTGTATCCTAATGGTAGATATTCACAATCAAGCATCTTCCAAATAATCAAATTGATAGTTAAAAAGTAAGACTAGTTTTAAGACATGATCACCTATAGCTCATCCCAACTCAATCTATCTATTGTTCTCCTTAACGATAAATCAAAGTTGATGCATCTTTGGATAGACATCTGGAATGTCTTTCTCAATGACAACATGATATCAGACGGGATAACGATTATTCTACAAGCAGTATTGAATCTGTTGGTTCGATTACGAACGTCAAAAATAATTTTCTAAAACCTGTTGATTCGAAAGAATACCAAAAAATAAAAAAATAAATGACACTATCAAAAATGTTATTAATCCAAAAAGCTTCTTTTAAACATTAATTAAATAGACATTTATGTAGATAAAAAATTCTAAGATGCAAAAGAAAAAAATTCTAACAGAAAAGAAAAATATCTTAATAGATTTAAAATACTAAAAACTCTAAACAGACTCAAAATACTAAAAATACAAAAGATAGAAATGATAAAAAATACTCTAATTATCAAAAATTTTTAAAATTATTAACATAATAAAAAGATCCAAGAATCCTCCTGCATCAAGCATCCCGGGTTGAAAAAAACTCATCTTTAAATTTAGAATAGCATCAAGTGGTAGTTATGGAAGAAGATCCTAGAGCCCGTCCACATTACCTTTCGGAATTCCAAAATAGTATTAAGTAATTTTCAACATTAACGAGTTCCAAAATAGATTCGTAATATTAATTTGGTGTCACTCTTTTCAAGTTCCAAAATAGATTCGTAATATTAATTTGGTGGCAAGTTGACAGGATCTTGTCCACGTTACCTTTCAGAGTTCCAAAATAGTACTAAGTAATTTTTAGCATTAACGAGTTCCAAAATAGATTCGTAACATTAATTTGGTGGCACTCTTTTCGAGTTCCAAAATATATTCGTAACATTAATTTGGTTGCAGGTTGACAGGAGCCCACCCACGTTACCTTTCGGAGTTCTAAAATAGTATTAAGTTAACAAATTTAAAATAGATTCATAACATTAATTTGGTAGCATTGTTTTCGAGTTCCAAAATAGATTCATAATATTAATTTGATGGCAGATTGACAGGAGTCCATCCACGTTACCTTTCGGAGTTCCAAAATAGTATTAAGTAATTTTCAGAATTAACGAGTTCCAAAATAAATTCGTAACATTAATTTTATGGCACCCTTTTTGAGTTCTAAAATAGATTCGTAACATTAATTTGGTGGCAGGTTGAAAGGAGCTCGTCCACGTTACCTTTTGAAGTTCCAAAATAGTATTAAGTACTTTTCAACATTAACGAGTTCCAAAATAGATTCGTAACATTAATTTGGTGGCACTCTTTTCGAGTTTCAAAATAGATTTGTAACATTAATTTGGTGGCAGGTTGATAGGAGCCCGTCCACGTTACCTTTCGGAGTTCCAAAATAGTATTAAATAACTTCCAACATTAATGAGTTCCAAAAAAGATTTGTAATATTAATTTGGTGGCACTCTTTTCGAGTTCCAAAATAGATTCTTAACATTAATTTGGTGGCAGGTTGATAGGAGCCCATCCACATTACCTTTTGTAGTTTCAAAATAGTATTAAGTAATTTTCAGCATTAATGAATTCCAAAATAGATTCATAATATTAATTTGGTGACACTCTTTTCGAGCTCCAAAATAGATTCGTAACATTAATTTGATGGCAGGTTGACAGGAGTCCATCCATGTTATCTTCCGGAATTCTAAATTACTATTAACGAGTTTCAAAACAGATTCGTAACATTAATTTGGTGACAGGTTGACAGGAGCCCATCCACGTTATCTTTCGAAGTCCGTCCATGTTTTCTTTTTTTTTTCTTGATTTGTACTTTCTTAGCTTGGATAGGGAAGAGTACACTTTTAAATCATTTGTTTGGCGCCAATTTTAAGAATGATGTAGGAGGAAGGTAACTTTGCGAATATTAATTTTAAAATTTTATTTATCTATGTTTTAACTTTTTTATGCTAAGTGGATCTCCTTTCTTTAGCTCGTTGGGTGACAAAGGCATTTGGTTGGCAAAGTCCACCAGCATGGCAACCTTTATAGTGGTCATGGATTTGCAGAGTATCATTGGAAAAGTGAGTGCATAAGTTAGTATATTTGTTTATATATGCATGTTGAACTTATTGTATTTTGATGCAATCCTAAGTACCAAATTCATACTATTTGGTACTAATTAATTACATAGGATAAATTAGAAAAAGTTAGGTTGCTAAGAAAAATAATAAGATTGACGAAGACTATCTTTTTAGTTATCTCAAATTTTAAATATTTACTTTCATTTGTTTATTTATTTGTTCAAAATTTTTGAGAAAGTAAGGATTTTGTTGGTTTTTCAGCCTTCATGCACCTCTTTTGTGTTTACCATTGAGATCCTAAATCTTTTAAATTATATAGTACGTTCAATCTTTGCTTTATTGACAGTGTATCCATTTATTTTTCATTTTTGTTTCAATTTTCTGATTTTTTTAGCTAACTCCGACTTTTTAATCTTGTTCACATGATTCTCATTCTCAGGATGGTAATAGATTCGAAAAGCAAGGTATCAATTTTGCTCTAGTAGTTTCAGATATTGTGCTAATAAATATGTGAATATGTAGATGTAGAAGGTGTACTATTTCTCTTTAAAATCCTTGAGTTCAAAATGTAGATGTAACAACTAATCTTTTGACTAGAATCTCCCTATAACATAGGTGGCCTCATAATATTGAAACAAAAAAATGCTAAGTATGCTCCTCCTCAGCACAATATTTTAGGTATTTTATATTCTTTTATTGATTTATCTTCGTGTAATCATGTAGTATGCTAATGTTTCTTAAGTATGATTTATTATTATTATTTTCAATAATAAGCAATGCTGCATTTGTCTAGCCAACGCAAAACCAAAATAACATTGCTTTTCATCATACGAGATGCAACAGATGTAATTAGTTATTTCAATTATAATTTTATTTTTATTACTTCTGTTTAAAATTTTGTTGATATCAAATTTAATTTATGTTCAGGTACCCTTAATTTTTTTTGAGAATATGTTGGCAGTGGATATTCAAAAGGTACATTCTCTTTTCACTATTATAATATCATACGTCTATTTCATTAATATGTTCATTGCATTGCAGCTTTGAGATAGTATAGTCAAACCAACTAATGAAACAAGTTCGTCAACTGATTTTTTTGATGTAAGTCAAAATCGATATTTTCTTACTCAAAGCTAACATTTAATATAAAATTAATATTCCGTATTTTTTCAAATCGAGGTGGTGGCTCTTGAAAATTTCGAATAGGAAAAAGAGTTATTTGAAAAACAGGTTTGTAACTTAAATGTTGACACAGATTGTATGAATTTTATTTGAAGCCAATTACGTATAATTTCTATATGTATACAATTGAGAAAGTATAAAGAACTTAAGATAATTTAATTCTTCTAGATTTTAAGATTATATAAAAAATTTAATAGTGACAATACTAACATAGAACAAAATTTTATTGCTTTCTTAACTGAGTTGATTGACATTATAATGTAGATTTAAGACTTACAAAGTATTTTCCCTTTAATGTTAAGTTTTATTGTAATGTATGATAGGTTGCAAAGTTAAGAATATTTTGTTATTCTATCGTCTTTGATCAACTTGTTGGTAATCACAAAAGTGTTTATCCAGTTTCAATATTTTCAAGTAGTACGCGAGAGATTTGGAAGCCTATCATGGATGATAAGTCTCTTAAATTTGATGATTTTAAGGTAATAATCATATTGCTTTAATAATTATTTGATCTAGATATAATCTTATCTTTGGTGTTTTGTAGGCAATAATCTTTCATGAATATTGCAAAAGAATTGCTAATGAAAAATACTTATCCTTTTGCAACGATAAGGTGAGCTTTGACCCTTAAAAATTTATTTATTTAGTTTTAATTTTTTAAAATATAATTATTGAAAATTAAAATAATCATATCATTTAACTCTAATCAGCAATACTAAATATTTATCATTTTAAATTTGTTATAGGAATGACTCAATGTTCAAATGTTAGCTCCAAATGAGATAATTAAAAATTTTGGATTAGAAGTTTCTATGATTCTTAAGAAGTATTTCACTGGTTAAGTTTATTCCCCTTAAATATATAGCCCTAGTATTGAAATGTAAAAATAAAAAATATATAATTCTTAAAAATGCATAATTGTTAAATTTAATTATTATTTTTTTCATGTAGTTATGATATAAAAATTTGTTTCTTGGACAATTCTATTGGAGCAGATTTGAAGGAGGGTTTGAAAAGCATATTTTCTATGATATTATTTTTCTTATTTTAATATAGATTAAATATTTGATGATTGATAATAAATAGTGAATGTTTTTTAATTTAGCTAATTGAAATCATAAAATCGATTATTACTTTTACGTAATCTAACAACATAATATTTTAAAATTAAAATTTAATGATTAATTTGAATGTGCATATTTTCTATGGTATTATTTTTTTTATTTTAATATAGATTAAATATTTGATGGTTGATAATAAATAGTGAATGTTTTTTAATTTAGCTAATTGAAATCATAAAATCGATTATCTACTTTTAGGTAATCTAACAACATAATATTTTAAAAATAAAATTTAATGATTAATTTGAATGTGGTAGAATCTATATGCTTGTATTTCTTTTTTGTTTGTTCATTGATATTTCTTAATCTTTTCGGGAGATAATGAAGACTTAACTATGACACGCTATATACGTGACGAAGTTGTTATGGAGTTTAAAAACAATTTTGGTAAGGAAATTGAGAAAAAGAATGAAGAAGAGTATTCTATTAATCTCATAATGAGTTCTATTTACTATTCCATACAAGAGTTTGACAGAAAATGTAAAGGTATACTCTCAAGTTCAAATTTATTTAATATTTAAAGGTGAACTTCAAAGGTATCTTTTGATATAAATTATAATTTTATTATCTTGTTTGAATTGTAGATGTTGTCATTGAACAAGTAAAGTTCGACCCTTCAATAGTCCGTGATGAGCTTTTTAGCTCTATTCACAATCATGTTACTTTCGTTTGTAAGAGAAAAGAGGTATGCAAATTTGAAAATTATAATGTTTACTGTTTCATAGTTTACGGAGTTATTATCTTTTATGTTAAGAGTTGTATAATAATATTTTAATTAATAATTTTAATAACTCATTAAATATTTTAGATTAGAAATCATCATAACACTACTATGAATGCAGAATAACCACCACCACAATGTCATGTGGTAGAATAATGATATCTCTTGATAGAATAATATAAACATACAAATAAAGTCGAGTAATTTAATGTAGTTGGTTCAATATAAGTCTATAACCGTAAGAGAATTGAAATTTATAGAATTTGAGTAAATTAAAAATACAATGAAAGTTGAATAAGTTAATGATTACACTTCAGGAGATTTCTTAATATTCGTTTGAATTCTCTAGAAAAAAAATCCAAAAACTTCACTTATAGCTCTCCTTGAATTCTAGAAAATTTTTTATGAATAAAATTATTTTCTTTCTATAAAATTTTTGATCTCCCACAACTTATTAAGAAATCATCCTATGGTGGCTTAGGTGTCAAAACACTCAATTGAGAAATTTACCTGTCTAGTTGTTATCATGTAAAACTATAATGATAATCTTTAAAAAGGAAAAAAATATAATAAAACTTATTTACACTTGGGTTATAGCCAAATATGTTGAGCTCATTATGTTGTCAAACTAGCATAGCAAACATCATTAATATTTTCTTATTTCAACAAAATCAATAATTTTATTTTTCCACAAACCAAGATAAGTTAAGGATCACATCTAATTTTTTTCAAGATAATATACTTTTTTTTCATCTGCTAATCATTATAGAATATATAATTTGATTATAAAACACCTCAAATTTTACATTTCTTTTTTCAGAATGTCTCTTGAAATTGTTAGATGGTCAAAAAGATTTTAGTGTTTCAAACTCTTATCATTTTTCCTCCTAAACATCAACACAAGTGATATATATGACACATCTTCATCCCTACCATGCAACTATTTCATTAACAGTGTAAACAATTAAGGAGTAAAACTGCAAGTGTTTAAAAACATTGGAGAATAATTTGATAATTTTTGAGACTTTAGAGGTAATTTTGAAAAAGGAGGTAAATCAAAAATAAAATAATTTTTTTCTCAAATTTATTAAGTCGCCCATTGTGTTTTTTGTTGGTGTTGCGTTATTGTTTGTAGTACATGTTTACATCCAGTTTCATGTTTCAGAAATCACATGGACATGTCAACTTTTATTCAAAGGTGATGGTTGCTATTTTTGACAATAAAACTGCATAGAAGTGAGTAAAAAGTTGATTAAATCAAATAAATCAACCGAATCGATCGAATTTGATTATTTCAAAATTTCAATTATTTCTAAAAAAAAATCGATTAATTTGATTAATTTGGTTTATTTCAATTTTAATATTTCTTATTTGATTAAATTGAATAAACTAAATTAATCAAAATAAAAAATAATTTAAAAATTTCGTAAGTAAATTTATAAATTCCTAATTAATTAATAAAATTTTTATAATATTTAAAAATTTAGTTATTTTGGTTAATTTGATCGAAAACTGAATTAATTGATATTTTATCAGTTTGGTTTGTTCGATTTTTATTTGAAAATTCGATCAGTTCGGTTAGTTCAAAAAATGGTTCAGTTCAATTTTAATTAATTCAGTTTGATTCAATACAATTTTAACCGAATACTCAGCCTTAAAATTGTAGAGACTTCTTCTAGTGATCAAATAATTCGTTGATTGGGTAAGGTCATCTTGCAAAGCAAATCAAATTATCTGTTCTAAATTGACATATTTGATATGTACTAATTTAAAAATCACATATCTGATTTTGAAAGTGGAAGAAGATTCAAACTCAATCGCTGATAGACAATAGCTTCTCCTAATCTCCTGATTTCTCTATTATATTCCTCTTTAGCATTGTCAATCTATCACTAAAACTTTGTAGCACTAATTTTGGTCAACTTACTGTTTTGTTTAATTGCTAAATTTTTGTCATGAAGTCAGGAAACTTAGAGATTTATGATGATTAAAATGAAACAACAGTTATAACTCTAATTCTGATGCATATTTGGGTATCCAAGCCTGGTGTTTTACAAGTTTCTCCTATGGACCTTACTCTTGGATGAAATATGTGAAAATTTTCCTTTTTATGATTCTAATGCATTGGTGGCTCAATTTAAACTAAATATGTAGTTGAATGTGAAAATGTTATCACTAGCTAGCTAGTTCCCTATGTTCTGCGTTATGTATATGCTCATAATCTTAGTCTTAGAATTAAGAATGGATGCATTTAAAGCATGTTTTTAGAAGCAGATGAGAGGATCATAACTTTGTGCACATATATAAATGTATTTTGCCAAATTTTATTAATTAGCCAGGCTTGAGTTGGATTGGGTTGGAGATTTCCTAATCAGCCAAATTGGTGGGTCGACCCATCCACGCTCCGTCATATGATGAGTTTTTAGTATGTTGACCTGTCCCATCATGAGTTGGCCTGCTTGACAGCTCTACTACCACTGCCACCCCGCAACGCCGAAGAGAAATCACGTCGGAAAGATCATGCCGAAGAGGAGATCAAAGAGAGATTGAGAAATTTTTAGAGTTCGAGAGCAAAAGAAAACACGAGCGACAGTGCTGTTTTAGGGAAACTTAGCGATGGAACACTGTTGATCGCTAAGAACCCAATTAGATCGTTAAAGATAGTGATCGAATCAAATTTGGATGTTATTTTTAGCGATTGAACCGTAATTCGATCGCTATATTGCGACCGAATTGGGTTTGGCTGTTAAATTTAACGATCAAATTATGGTTTGATTGCAGTATAGCGATCGAATTATGGTTTGGTCGTAGTATAGTGACCTAATTATGGTTCGGTTGTTAAATATAGCGACCGAATCAAGTTCGATTGTTAAATGTAGCGACTAAATCTGGTTTGATCGCTAAATTAGACTGAATTACAGTTCGATCACTAAATTTTCAACTGATAGACCCTACTCCTAATCTATCCCATCAGAATCTACATTTAACAACCAAATGTATATTTCGGTTGCTAATTTAACGATGAAATATTATTTCGGTCACTATATTAGCGACCGAAATAATATTCGGTCCTATTTTACGATATCGAACTGATATCGATCGCTAAATAACGATGAAAAATAATTTGATCTATTTTTGATCATTATTTAGTGACCAAATTATAATATCAATCATCAAATTAATGATCCATATAAATTTGATCGTTAAATTCATCATTATTTATAATTATTTTTTATAGCGTCTCCATTTAGTGCTATCTCTTGTTTCAATAATCACTCGCCTCCTATAACATTGGGCCTAGCATATGCTAGCTATTTCGAATCTCATCCATCTTCTTAGAATTTGTTGTTAGCGTCCATCTTCCGTTGTAACATATTCATTTATTCACCAAGTAGATACTTGGTGTGAAAGCAACAATAAGACTTGTCACATAAGATTTTAAAGTCGATTTTCAAGTACAAAATATCTCAGTAATTGGGTTTCTGATCTTCCCTATGCAAAGGGCAGCTGCATTAAGGTAAAATCCCCAAGATTTACTCCTTTTAGATGGTGTGAAATTGTGCTGAAGGAGCTGTTAAAATGACGACTTTACTTGTTGGCATATGAAATCATCATAATCCTATCATGCAATAAATAAATATTTAAGGTAAAAAAAATGGAATCAAAGAATGGAAACAAGCCTATGCAATGATTTTACTTTTAAAAAAAAAGTAAGTTACTAAATTGCTTTTTTTCTCATATGTCAGATTTATGCCTACTAATTTTAAGGATGGTCAATCTGATCCTATACAAATTTTTTATTGATCATCAGAATAAATTAAAAAATAGTTGACAGTTCATTGGTCCAACATTCTTAGTTCAACCTCCCATTAGAAAAAAATATTCATCAATACCTTGAAGGTGGGATTCGAATCTTAAATCCTTTAGAAATTGAAGAGGTATCCTATCGCTAGACAATGCTGCATTATTGTCCGACCACTAAATCTTTCTTCAATTTCAACAACATCAGTGGTTTTATTCTTAATTGTTAAATTTGATTATATTTTCTTGAAAATTAAGATATACTTTAGACATTTAAATATTAATCTGTAATTTTTATTCACTTTTGAAAAAAACTAACTTACAAAATCTCTATTAAATTTTAGTTTTTATAGTTTCACTATTAATTGTGTTTTGTTAAAGTTACCAGACAAATTTGTTTCTTTAAAAATATAAATTAAATATTACATGGTTGATAATGAATATAAGTTATTTTTTCAACTTTAAAATCATAAAAATTATATATCTATTTGTTTAAAATTTCTTAATTATAACTATTTTAAAAAGTAAAAAATATTTTTATAATTATACATAAAAAGTATCTTTCAATATATATTATAGTTTAAATTGGTTAAGTTTATCAGCTTGGATTTAAAGTGAGTTGAAGATTTTTCAATCCTAAGGGCATCCACAATGCTATCAAATGTTTCATCAAAATATTTGTGGTCTCCACATCCACATCATCAATCAAATATCTATTTTCTCAAATACCCCAACTTTCACAATCAAATATATCATAAACTAAATATTTATGGGTCCCACCTATTATCCATATCTCACTCCCAAATAATAAAATAATTGAGCCTCAAATAATCAAATATACCTACTATCTCATTTTTATTTAATTCTAATTATTATATTATTTTTTATAATAAAATAATTAAAAATCATCGGACAAAACTTTTTGCCCGGTGATTTCAAATCTCCTCACAAATATCCCCTCCAATAGGGGATATTCACAAATATCCCCTCCAATAGGGGATATTTGATATGTGGGGATATTTCTTCCAACATCCTCATCAAATATCTCCTATTGGAGATGCCCTTAGGATGGTAGATTGACTCACTTCATTAGGGCATCTCCAATAGGGGGTATTTGAAAAAATATCCCCATGTATTAAATATCCCCTATTGGAGGGGATATTTGAGAGGTGATTAAAAATCACTGAGCAAAAAGTTTTGCCTGGTGATTTCAATTATTTTATTATAAAAAATATATATAATAATTAAAATTAAATAAAAGAAAGATATTAGGATAGGGTAGTATTCGTTATTGCTTTATTATTATTTTTTTTTAAAAAATAATAATTAATTAATAGTTTAATTATTTACGTTGCCAACGTTCAATAAATTGAACGTTGCTAAAATGAACATTGGCAACATTCAATTTTTGAAATGTTGGGCAACGCTCATTTTTTTTTACTATATATAAACTATATTTTCATCAATCTTTCATCATAAAAAACTCACTGCATATCAAAAATTTAGAGAGTGATAGATAAAAATTTTAGTCATTATTTTAGAGATTTGTTGGATTCTCCAAATGTCGACGAAAATTCAAATAAAGAAAATTCTCGAGTTCGTCCTAATTTCCTCAATCCTCAATTTCCATTTCCCCCACAACACTCATATAATTTCTAACCTTTTCCATACCCACCACCATATTATCAAAATTTTCAAAGCTATCTAAAATTTTCAAGCAGCGACCATCGAGCTCCATTTTATATATATCCCCTAGAATATTGGCACAGTAGCCAATATTCTATGCAAGCTCCATCTCATGGAATTAATCCGTTTCAATCATCGGGGATTCAATCAAATGAATCAAGAAGGGCTAGTGTTGATGCAAGTGATAGTGATAAAGGGATAGAAACGCCTCATGCAATCTCTCATTCACAATTTCCTTCATTCTCAACACAAATAGGGCTTGATAATATTATTCTCAATAAAGCAACTGAGACGGGCAACGAATCGGATGGAGACCATAGCAAGCGAACAATGCGGACAATAGCAGATGATAAACTCCTTGCAGCAGCCTACATAATTATGAGTGAAGATCCAGTAGTTGGTAATGGCCAGAAGAATGAGTCTTTTTAGAAACGGGTGGTGACATACTACAATACCAAGTGAGAGAAGGGAGCTAAAAAGAGAACTACGGATAAAGCAAAATCACATTGGGCTATAGTGAAAAAGATTGTGAATAGATATAATGAAATTTACAATAAATGGTACAATGATCGACCAAGCGGATGGAGTGACGAAGATTTGATGGTGCGAGCTCATGAAGAATACAAGAGTACTTTTAAATCTACTTTCCAATATGA